>CM053250.1:416538-494963 GCA_028583405.1 Pogonophryne albipinna
GTGTGCCTCTACTGTGAAATGTTTCCATGTTCTAAAAGGTCTTCCTTCCTCTCATACTGCCTGTGCTGCAGGGATTTTAGCCATTGCAGACCATTTACATGCACTAAAACCTATAAAACACGATGCCCATTTAGGAAAAAAGATACAGGAGATAAGTAAATGTATCATATTAATACTAGTGCTGGAATATAATTTAGTAAATGTACTGAAGTCCTGTATTTAAGTACAGTTTTGAAGTACTTGTACTTAAATATATCTGTTATCTGGAAGCTAAAGCTATCAGAGAAATGTAGAAAAGTAGAAAGAAAAAACAGTATACATTAAAAACAGTATAATAATAATATTCATAATAATAGCCAAAAGATTAGATAATATACTTTATTTATAAACATATTTTTTAAAAAGGGGCTTAACCAGGATTACAAATATTTAGGACAAAAATGCAAAATAAATACAACACAAAAAACATATATGAAAAAAAAAGAATAATACAAAAACATAAAGAAAATAATATTCAATGTAAAGGAAGAAGCAGATAGTACGTTGGAGCATTCCCTCACACGATGTGTTCAGCCTGTGATAACCTGATTAATGTCCGCAGAGAGCAGCTCATCCCTCCCTGAGTCAGAGCTCTGCTTCCTGGCCTCGGTCCAGACTAAAGCTTCGTATCCCGGTCTGATCCCGGCCTCGCTCTTTCCTCCAGGACAGATTCCCCCCGCTCTGCCTGCCGTGGACCTCCATCAACAGGGAACAGAGGCGGGAAAAGGAGCTCTGTGTGTGAGCACAAACACTGCCGCTCACATGGAGCCAGCAACAGACACTCTGACTGTGTGAGGGTAATTCGATTCACATTTATAAAACACAGAGCATAAAGTCATAAAGTCTCTTAAGAATCACTCTTAATGACGCATTTATATCCTATGATTCAGAGATTTTTTGTAAGACATTTGAAATAATAAAAAATACCCCTTTTATCTAAATACGATACGATAATACTGACATTTGACTTGCATCACAGCAGCTCCATGTGTAACATCAACAGACAAGTATCAAGACACAATACATTTTAAAATGTTTCCATAACATCACGATCAGTGAGAGAAAACATGCTCAAAGACCCTTCAGCGTGCATTTGATCTGGCTCTACTGAGAGGATCGACTGGAGCACAAAGGATGCTTCAGTCTGACTTCATTGAATTGAGGGACCCTGTATCTCCCATTAGATGGTAGCAGTTCATATGCGCTGTTCAGAACATGGTTTGTGTCCGAGGTGATGTTGTTGGACAGCCTTATTAAGTTGTTATGAAAGGCTGAGTCGTAGAGTCTCTGACAGGGTTGACCAGCAATCTTTGAGCATATTTGATCTGCAGTATTGAGTCATAAAACCCAGAAATAAATCAGCAATTTAGCACTTGAGGTTCCCTCGACTTCAAGTCAATGGTTTTTTTAATGTGTTGTTGTTAAAGCGTAGCTAAGAACCAACATACACAGTATTTAGCATCACATACATAACAATTAAAAAACAGACTTTTCCTTATTCTTAGTTTCAGGTTAATATTCCATTTTGAATATTTTATAATGATTATTATATTCAATTTCTTGCCATAGATAACCAAATACTACAAATCCACTGAAAGCAATAGAGGAAACTGTCTTTCTCACAAAGCCTCTCCTGACTTTTTTTTCGGAGAACCCAACAAACATACAAATCTCAGAAAATGACTTTTGGAGTACATGGTTATTATTGCTAAGAGGAATGATGGATAAAGACTCAAATAACTGGTAAATGATTTAGTAAAACGACAGGTCTACCTAGCCCTACACGTAGCAACATCGCCCTCTAAATGAGGTCGTTTTCATGTGCTGGAAAAAAAGCACTTAGCCTTTAATCTGATTCACCAGCACTTACTATGGTATGATCTTGCTTGATGTGAATATATCTGCACTTTCCTTGTTGTTCGGAGTTTGATTCTTTATGATATAAATGTATAAGCCATTATTAACTTTCTTCCATAGTGTTTACCAAAACTGGGGCATACACCCTTAATGGGGCTTTTTTGACGTCATAACTTTTGCTCTCATGATGCGAACATTGTACCGTTGCTACAATAAATACAAGCATTGGCTCCAAACCCAAGATGTAACACCACAAACACATCCTGTGCGTGTGGAAAATACATGTCTGAGTGTACAAACACATTGACAGTGCAGAAAATCCCAGAGTAAAATGAAGCCATTACTGCAGCATTCGGGCGTCTGGCAGCCGGAGCAGAAACGTCCACACAGATCCACTCCTGGGGAAACCCTTCATCTGCCGTCTGGGCTTCCATGTTTTACCGTTGATGGCGAACTCTTGTGTCATGCTCCTGTTGAGCGTGAGCGCAGAGTCACTTCTCACCAGCGCCGTGAACAGAGAGCCTTTGCTGTTGACGAAATGTCCCGGTAGAGACGACCACTGTCCCGAGGTGAGATTATAACAGTCCATGAGGCATCTGAGGAAGTCGGCCGACGGCCCGTTTCTCACCACGTACAAGTTGTCCCTGTGGCCCACCATGCTGTGTCCGTAGCTCTGCTTCCGGATCAGCGTGGTAACAAGCCGCCATTCGTCTTTCCTTGACATGTACTCGTAGATCTCTGTGGTCTCCATCGGCCTCCATAAACACACAAATATCCGGCTCATGGCTTTGGTGCATGCCGCTCCTGCCGCCGGACGAGGTAAATGAGCGGCAAACTCCCATTTCCCGGACTTAACGTCAAATATTTCCACAGAAGACATCACAGTTTGCTCGTACTCTCCACCAATTGCGTAAAGACGACCATCGAGACCAACGAGGCTGAGGTTGTATCGCAGTTGTACCGGACTGGATATCCGGCTCCAAGTGTCGTTCTCGACGCTGTAGCAAAAACAGGAATCCACAACTTCTTTGTTGCGTCCATGAACTCCTCCGACGATGTACAGCATGTTGTCTAAAACGGTCACCCCAGCCATGGAGGTGCTGGCATCTAGTGGAAGATCTGTCAATACTTTCCAGTTGTTGGCAGTTTCATCCAAGTAGCAGACGGTCCTGGAATCGGTGTGTACAGTTTCATCCACGCCACAAGATACATGAGCCCCAACAGCCACGAAAACACTCGGAGTCAAAGACTCCACGTAGGAGATCAGTTCTGACGGCAAGGATCTCTTCACCTCCGCCTCCAGGTCGGCGTACATGTTTCTGATGAACAGCGCGGCAGCAGAGTAAAGGTCCATGAGGCCGAAGGTGGCAGCGGTGTGAAACATCAGCAAACAGTTGTCAGAGTCGATGAGATTGATGAGATGCTTGGTGAGAGGCGCCACCTGCAAGAAGGAAGCGCATTCGATGGCTTCGACGATCTCGTCCCCGTCCAGATCGATCATATCCCCTCGTAACACCGCCAGAGCGATGAGGAAACCTCGAGGGTGAAGAGACTTCAGGTGGATTTCCTCCTGTCGACACTCCTTCATCCCAGAGCGATACAAAGCTCGGAAATAGTCGCAACTCTGAACAAGAAACATTTTCTCCTCAGAGAAGTGAGCGCCTCCGATCACAACGGTTAATTTGGCTGAGGAACAACGTGGCAGATTTATTTCGTCACAGCTGCTGCCGTCCTCAGACTCACTTCCCTGCGCTGACATTGCAATTCTCTGAAAGTGACCCTCAAGACAATATACTCCATGAAAGTGAAACCAGAGTTTGAAGCATTTCCAGAAGTTGAAGAGCGAGAGCAAAGAGACACAGAGCGAAGCTGCTTCCCTCTCAGTTCATTCACAGCTCTCCAAAATAGATTCAGATAAAAATAGAAAAGAACAAATGACCTGAGTCACATTCATGTTGTGAGCAACACGTGAACAAAAGGTCAGTGATACCTCCTGCAAACTTAAAGGTCACTTTCACCCAAACAGGGTTCTGAAAGAGTTTACTAAAATACAAAAAGGTGTAAAGAACTTTAGATTATAAGCAACACAATCTGATCAAATCAACGCTCTTTTAAAGGTGCTCTATGCTGAATTCAGAGCATATCTTTTATTGGATGATTGCCTCCACATGGCTCTCATCATTTAATGGAATACTATAAAGAAATAAATAAGGATGTATCAAGTAAAAAGTATTCATACCATATAACTCAAGCCTGAAGGACACTGAGGTCACAGCTTTCACTATCTTAATTGCAAATGTGGGCATTTTGCAACAAACTATTAGAAATTAGACTTTATTTTGACAATTGCTGTCGTGTTAATGCATGTCGGAAATTAAAACTGCTGAAAGTTTGATGAAAAATGGTTGAAAAATCAATATAATGGTACATCTCAAGCCAGTTAGCTTAGCTTAGCATGAACACTGTAAACAAGGGCGAAGAGCTCTTGTCCTTTAATATTATAGTATTAGTAATATAGTAGTAGTCAGGGTTCATACACTTTTTCACCAATGATTTTCAATGACTTTTCCATGACTTCTCAATGACCTTTACCTCATTTTCCATGACCAAAAAAAAATGACCACTGAAAATGGTTTATTTGAACATGGAACAGGAAAATAAGGTCTGCATATTAAACATGTTGGGCCTATCTAAAACAAATCCAATAGTAGGCTTACTAGCTTCTACTCGCTGAAGCAACTGCAGGATGCAAACTCATCAGGTATGAAAAAGGTGACAAGGACCCGAGCCCCCGACCCCACGGAATATCAGCTTTAAAATGAGGAACAGAGGATTTTAGCAGTCAGAACAACTAAAGCAGCAGTTAGTAATAATAACAGAAACGCTAAAGAGTCTAATAGAAATATATAAAAGCATTTATTTTCATTGTGTAGCAGTCAGTTTATAATTTTGGCTGTTGAGCATTTTGAAAATGTATTTTCATGCCTCTGTTCAAGGCTTAGTCTTTCTGTCTGTATAGCCACTGGTGTAAAGTAACTACGTTCATAAACTCAACAAGTACTATACTTGGGTACAATTCTGAGATACTTGTACTTTATTTAAGGATTTCAATGTTTTGCTACTTTGTACTTCTACTCCAATACAGTTCAGAGGTACATGGTGTACTTCTACTCCACTACAGATCAGAGGTACATGGTGTACTTCTACTCCTCTACAGTTAGAGGTACATGGTGTACTTCTACTCCTCTACAGTTCAGAGGTACATGGTGTACTTCTACTCCTCTACAGTTCAGAGGTACATGGTGTACTTCTACTCCACTACAGTTCAGAGGTACATGGTGTACTTTTACTCCACTACACAGGTACATGGTGTACTTCTACTCCTCTACAGTTCAGAGGTACATGGTGTACTTCTACTCCACTACAGTTCAGAGGTACATGGTGTACTTCTACTCCACTACAGTTCAGAGGTACATGGTGTACTTCTACTCCACTACAATTCAGAGGTACATGGTGTACTTCTACTCACTACAGTTCAGAGGTACATGGTGTACTTCTACTCACTACAGTTCAGAGGTACATGGTGTACTTCTACTCCACTACAGTTCAGAGGTACATGGTGTACTTCTACTCCACTACAGTTCAGAGGTACATGGTGTACTTCTACTCACTACAGTTCAGAGGTACATGGTGTACTTCTACTCCAATACAGTTCAGAGGTACATGGTGTACTTCTACTCCAATACAGTTCAGAGGTACATGGTGTACTTCTACTCCACTACAGTTCAGAGGTACATGGTGTACTTCTACTCCACTACAGTTCAGAGGTACATGGTGTACTTCTACTCACTACAGTTCAGAGGTACATGGTGTACTTCTACTCCAATACAGTTCAGAGGTACATGGTGTACTTCTACTCCAATACAATTCAGAGGTACATGGTGTACTTCTACTCACTACAGTTCAGAGGTACATGGTGTACTTCTACTCACTACAGTTCAGAGGTACATGGTGTACTTCTACTCCAATACAGTTCAGAGGTACATGGTGTACTTCTACTCCAATACAGTTCAGAGGTACATGGTGTACTTCTACTCCAATACAGTTCAGAGGTACATGGTGTACTTCTACTCACTACAGTTCAGAGGTACATGGTGTACTTCTACTCACTACAGTTCAGAGGTACATGGTGTACTTCTACTCCAATACAGTTCAGAGGTACATGGTGTACTTCTACTCCAATACAGTTCAGAGGTACATGGTGTACTTCTACTCCAATACAGTTCAGAGGTACATGGTGTACTTCTACTCACTACAGTTCAGAGGTACATGGTGTACTTCTACTCCAATACAGTTCAGAGGTACATGGTGTACTTCTACTCACTACAGTTCAGAGGTACATGGTGTACTTCTACTCCTCTACAGTTCAGAGGTACATGGTGTACTTCTACTCCTCTACAGTTCAGAGGTACATGGTGTACTTCTACTCCTCTACAGTTCAGAGGTACATGGTGTACTTCTACTCACTACAGTTCAGAAGTACATGGTGTACTTCTACTCCAATACAGTTCAGAGGTACATGGTGTACTTCTACTCAATACAGTTCAGAGGTACATGGTGTACTTCTACTCCACTACAGTTCAGAGGTACATGGTGTACTTCTACTCCAATACAGTTCAGAGGTACATGGTGTACTTCTACTCCAATACAGTTCAGAGGTACATGGTGTACTTCTACTCCAATACATTTCAGAGGTACATGGTGTACTTCTACTCACTACAGTTCAGAGGTACATGGTGTACTTCTACTCCAATACAGTTCAGAGGTACATGGTGTACTTCTACTCACTACAGTTCAGAGGTACATGGTGTACTTCTACTCCTCTACAGTTCAGAGGTACATGGTGTACTTCTACTCCTCTACAGTTCAGAGGTACATGGTGTACTTCTACTCACTACAGTTCAGAGGTACATGGTGTACTTCTACTCCAATACAGTTCAGAGGTACATGGTGTACTTCTACTCACTACAGTTCAGAGGTACATGGTGTACTTCTACTCCAATACAGTTCAGAGGTACATGGTGTACTTCTACTCACTACAGTTCAGAGGTACATGGTGTACTTCTACTCCTCTACAGTTCAGAGGTACATGGTGTACTTCTACTCCAATACAGTTCAGAGGTACATGGTGTACTTCTACTCACTACAGTTCAGAGGTACATGGTGTACTTCTACTCCAATACAGTTTCAGAGGTACATGGTGTACTTCTACTCACTACAGGATTATAACACCAGGACTCGTGGACACTGCCTCAAGTTGAAGAAACAGTATTCAAGACTGGCTATCCGCCGCAACTTCTTCAGCCTGCGTGTGGTTGACTTGTGGAATGATCTGCCAGAAAGTGTTGTCACATCCAAGACGGTTAACTGTCTCAAATCCCGCCTCGACCATTACTGGACAAACATCACCTTCACTTTGGACGATGTGACTGTTGCCAGCATCCATAGTACATAAAGAATCAGTGATCTACTCATTTATTTATGAGCGACTAAAAGGCCTTAGGCCTATTACAGCCGTATCCTATTGATTGACTACAGTTCAGAGGTACATGGTGTACTTCTACTCCTCTACAGTTCAGAGGTACATGGTGTACTTCTACTCACTACAGTTCAGAGGTACATGGTGTACTTCTACTCCAATACAGTTCAGAGGTACATGGTGTACTTCTACTCCAATACAGTTCAGAGGTACATGGTGTACTTCTACTCCAATACAGTTCAGAGGTACATGGTGTACTTCTACTCCAATACAGTTCAGAGGTACATGGTGTACTTCTACTCACTACAGTTCAGAGGTACATGGTGTACTTCTACTCCAATACAGTTCAGAGGTACATGGTGTACTTCTACTCACTACAGTTCAGAGGTACATGGTGTACTTCTACTCCTACTACAGTTCAGAGGTACATGGTGTACTTCTACTCCTCTACAGTTCAGAGGTACATGGTGTACTTCTACTCACTACAGTTCAGAGGTACATGGTGTACTTCTACTCCAATACAGTTCAGAGGTACATGGTGTACTTCTACTCACTACAGTTCAGAGGTACATGGTGTACTTCTACTCCAATACAGTTCAGAGGTACATGGTGTACTTCTACTCCAATACAGTTCAGAGGTACATGGTGTACTTCTACTCACTACAGTTCAGAGGTACATGGTGTACTTCTACTCACTACAGTTCAGAGGTACATGGTGTACTTCTACTCCACTACAGTTCAGAGGTACATGGTGTACTTCTACTCCAATACAGTTCAGAGGTACATGGTGTACTTCTACTCCAATACAGTTCAGAGGTACATGGTGTACTTCTACTCAATACAGTTCAGAGGTACATGGTGTACTTCTACTCACTACAGTTCAGAGGTACATGGTGTACTTCTACTCCACTACAGTTCAGAGGTACATGGTGTACTTCTACTCACTACAGTTCAGAGGTACATGGTGTACTTCTACTCCAATACAGTTCAGAGGTACATGGTGTACTTCTACTCCAATACAGTTCAGAGGTACATGGTGTACTTCTACTCCAATACATTTCAGAGGTACATGGTGTACTTCTACTCACTACAGTTCAGAGGTACATGGTGTACTTCTACTCCAATACAGTTCAGAGGTACATGGTGTACTTCTACTCACTACAGTTCAGAGGTACATGGTGTACTTCTACTCCTCTACAGTTCAGAGGTACATGGTGTACTTCTACTCCTCTACAGTTCAGAGGTACATGGTGTACTTCTACTCACTACAGTTCAGAGGTACATGGTGTACTTCTACTCCAATACAGTTCAGAGGTACATGGTGTACTTCTACTCACTACAGGATTATAACACCAGGACTCGTGGACACTGCCTCAAGTTGAAGAAACAGTATTCAAGACTGGCTATCCGCCGCAACTTCTTCAGCCTGCGTGTGGTTGACTTGTGGAATGATCTGCCAGAAAGTGTTGTCACATCCAAGACGGTTAACTGTCTCAATCCCGCCTCGACCATTACTGGACAAACATCACCTTCACTTTGGACGATGTGACTGTTGCCAGCATCCATATTACATAAAGAATCAGTGATCTACTTATTTATTTATGAGCGACTAAAAGGCCTTAGGCCTATTACAGCCGATATCCTATTGATTGACTACAGTTCAGAGGTACATGGTGTACTTCTACTCCTCTACAGTTCAGAGGTACATGGTGTACTTCTACTCACTACAGTTCAGAGGTACATGGTGTACTTCTACTCCAATACAGTTCAGAGGTACATGGTGTACTTCTACTCCAATACAGGTTTCAGAGGTACATGGTGTACTTCTACTCCAATACAGTTCAGAGGTACATGGTGTACTTCTACTCCAATACAGTTCAGAGGTACATGGTGTACTTTCTACTCACTACAGTTCAGAGGTACATGGTGTACTTCTACTCACTACAGTTCAGAGGTACATGGTGTACTTCTACTCCAATACAGTTCAGAGGTACATGGTGTACTTCTACTCCAATACAGTTCAGAGGTACATGGTGTACTTCTACTCCAATACAGTTCAGAGGTACATGGTGTACTTCTACTCACTACAGTTCAGAGGTACATGGTGTACTTCTACTCCAATACAGTTCAGAGGTACATGGTGTACTTCTACTCACTACAGTTCAGAGGTACATGGTGTACTTCTACTCCTCTACAGTTCAGAGGTACATGGTGTACTTCTACTCCTCTACAGTTCAGAGGTACATGGTGTACTTCTACTCACTACAGTTCAGAGGTACATGGTGTACTTCTACTCCAATACAGTTCAGAGGTACATGGTGTACTTCTACTCACTACAGTTCAGAGGTACATGGTGTACTTCTACTCCAATACAGTTCAGAGGTACATGGTGTACTTCTACTCCAATACAGTTCAGAGGTACATGGTGTACTTCTACTCACTACAGTTCAGAGGTACATGGTGTACTTCTACTCACTACAGTTCAGAGGTACATGGTGTACTTCTACTCCAATACAGTTCAGAGGTACATGGTGTACTTCTACTCCAATACAGTTTCAGAGGTACATGGTGTACTTCTACTCCAATACAGTTCAGAGGTACATGGTGTACTTCTACTCACTACAGTTCAGAGGTACATGGTGTACTTCTACTCCAATACAGTTCAGAGGTACATGGTGTACTTCTACTCACTACAGTTCAGAGGTACATGGTGTACTTCTACTCACTACAGTTCAGAGGTACATGGTGTACTTCTACTCCAATACAGTTCAGAGGTACATGGTGTACTTCTACTCCAATACAGTTCAGAGGTACATGGTGTACTTCTACTCCAATACATTTCAGAGGTACATGGTGTACTTCTACTCACTACAGTTCAGAGGTACATGGTGTACTTCTACTCCAATACAGTTCAGAGGTACATGGTGTACTTCTACTCACTACAGTTCAGAGGTACATGGTGTACTTCTACTCCTCTACAGTTCAGAGGTACATGGTGTACTTCTACTCCTCTACAGTTCAGAGGTACATGGTGTACTTCTACTCACTACAGTTCAGAGGTACATGGTGTACTTCTACTCCAATACAGTTCAGAGGTACATGGTGTACTTCTACTCACTACAGGATTATAACACCAGGACTCGTGGACACTGCCTCAAGTTGAAGAAACAGTATTCAAGACTGGCTATCCGCCGCAACTTCTTCAGCCTGCGTGTGGTTGACTTGAGGAATGATCTGCCAGAAAGTGTTGTCACATCCAAGACGGTTAACTGTCTCAAATCCCGCCTCGACCATTACTGGACAAACATCACCTTCACTTTGGACGATGTGACTGTTGCCAGCATCCATAGTACATAAAGAATCAGTGATCTACTCATTTATTTATGAGCGACTAAAAGGCCTTAGGCCTATTACAGCCGTATCCTATTGATTGACTACAGTTCAGAGGTACATGGTGTACTTCTACTCCTCTACAGTTCAGAGGTACATGGTGTACTTCTACTCACTACAGTTCAGAGGTACATGGTGTACTTCTACTCCAATACAGTTCAGAGGTACATGGTGTACTTCTACTCCAATACAGTTCAGAGGTACATGGTGTACTTCTACTCCAATACAGTTCAGAGGTACATGGTGTACTTCTACTCCAATACAGTTCAGAGGTACATGGTGTACTTCTACTCACTACAGTTCAGAGGTACATGGTGTACTTCTACTCCAATACAGTTCAGAGGTACATGGTGTACTTCTACTCACTACAGTTCAGAGGTACATGGTGTACTTCTACTCCTCTACAGTTCAGAGGTACATGGTGTACTTCTACTCCTCTACAGTTCAGAGGTACATGGTGTACTTCTACTCACTACAGTTCAGAGGTACATGGTGTACTTCTACTCCAATACAGTTCAGAGGTACATGGTGTACTTCTACTCACTACAGTTCAGAGGTACATGGTGTACTTCTACTCCAATACAGTTCAGAGGTACATGGTGTACTTCTACTCCAATACAGTTCAGAGGTACATGGTGTACTTCTACTCACTACAGTTCAGAGGTACATGGTGTACTTCTACTCACTACAGTTCAGAGGTACATGGTGTACTTCTACTCCAATACAGTTCAGAGGTACATGGTGTACTTCTACTCCAATACAGTTCAGAGGTACATGGTGTACTTCTACTCCAATACAGTTCAGAGGTACATGGTGTACTTCTACTCACTACAGTTCAGAGGTACATGGTGTACTTCTACTCCAATACAGTTCAGAGGTACATGGTGTACTTCTACTCACTACAGTTCAGAGGTACATGGTGTACTTCTACTCACTACAGTTCAGAGGTACATGGTGTACTTCTACTCCAATACAGTTCAGAGGTACATGGTGTACTTCTACTCCAATACAGTTCAGAGGTACATGGTGTACTTCTACTCCAATACATTTCAGAGGTACATGGTGTACTTCTACTCCTCTACAGTTCAGAGGTACATGGTGTACTTCTACTCCTCTACAGTTCAGAGGTACATGGTGTACTTCTACTCACTACAGTTCAGAGGTACATGGTGTACTTCTACTCACTACAGTTCAGAGGTACATGGTGTACTTCTACTCCAATACAGTTCAGAGGTACATGGTGTACTTCTACTCACTACAGGATTATAACACCAGGACTCGTGGACACTGCCTCAAGTTGAAGAAACAGTATTCAAGACTGGCTATCCGCCGCAACTTCTTCAGCCTGCGTGTGGTTGACTTGTGGAATGATCTGCCAGAAAGTGTTGTCACATCCAAGACGGTTAACTGTCTCAAATCCCGCCTCGACCATTACTGGACAAACATCACCTTCACTTTGGACGATGTGACTGTTGCCAGCATCCATAGTACATAAAGAATCAGTGATCTACTCATTTATTTATGAGCGACTAAAAGGCCTTAGGCCTATTACAGCCGTATCCTATTGATTGACTACAGTTCAGAGGTACATGGTGTACTTCTACTCCACTACACAGGTACATGGTGTACTTCTACTCCTCTACAGTTCAGAGGTACATGGTGTACTTCTACTCCACTACACAGGTACATGGTGTACTTCTACTCCTCTACAGTTCAGAGGTACATGGTGTACTTCTACTCCACTACACAGGTACATGGTGTACTTCTACTCCTCTACAGTTCAGAGGTACATGGTGTACTTCTACTCCACTACACAGGTACATGGTGTACTTCTACTCCTCTACAGTTCAGAGGTACATGGTGTACTTCTACTCCTCTACAGTTCAGAGGTACATGGTGTACTTCTACTCCTCTACAGTTCAGAGGTACATGGTGTACTTCTACTCACTACAGTTCAGAGGTACATGGTGTACTTCTACTCCTCTACAGTTCAGAGGTACATGGTGTACTTCTACTCCTCTACAGTTCAGAGGTACATGGTGTACTTCTACTCCTCTACAGTTCAGAGGTAAATGGTGTACTTCTACTCCACTACATGTATTTATACCTTTAGTTTCTTCACAGATCTGGATGAATGATGTGAAATATAACCAAGTGTTGAATCAGACTTTAGTTCCACCTGGAGTAAATCCACCAGCTACCCTGCAGTCTACAAAGTCATTCAGACTAGCTGCACCTTCACCAGCTTTGAGAACACTTTCATGATCAATCATTATAAAACATATCAGATATATTATTCTGAAATGGACCAATCTGCACAAAGACTACTTTTACTGTCTTTCACTATATTTTGATGAGAATACTTTTCTACTTTTACTTTTTGAATTTTGAATGCAGGACTTTTACTGTGATAGAGTATTCCTACACTCTGGTACTTCTACATTTATTAAGTAGCTACAAGATCTGAGTACTTCTACTAAAGTACAATATCTGAGTACTTCTACTAAAGTACAAGATCTGAGTACTTCTACTAAAGTACAAGATCTGAGTACTTCTACTTTTACTCTAGCATAATATCTATACTTATACCACCTCTGTTTATAGCCTATGAAAAAAACTATTAGAAAACGAAAGCTAAAGCTAAAGTTAGCAGATAGTGACAATGTATGCTAGCTAGCTAGCTCAACGATTCCTTAAATGATATTGCGACAGAAAAACGTTTCAGTTCACATCGCGCTCTGCCGCTCTGCCGCTCTGCCGCTCTGCTCTGAGCACCTGAACGGCCTAACAGCTGTTCACCAGCGGCTCAGTCTGTGCCACAGTGACTCCGCACAGTTAACGAACACACCGTAGATAATGTAGCTGACCCTCATCCCGGAGCAGCAGAGTTCAGCCGACAGGCAGGAAGACTCGAGCACACAGCTCGCGCTTCATATATTAAAAAATAACACCATGCGCGTCATGATGATGGCACATAACAACTCGCGACCGCAGATTATTTCGACGATTAGATAAAATGTAAATTATATTTGACGCAACTTTAGTTACATTTCCATGACTTTTCCAAAACTTTGGGAAAAAGATTGTTTTCCATAACTTTTCCAGGGCCTGGAATTTGCATTTTGAATTTCCATGACTTTTCCAGGTTTTCAATGACCGTACGAACCCTGAGTAGTATTAACGCCATTGTGACATATTCCACATATAAACACCACATTAACACAACTTAAACTAAGTGTGTGAAGATGGAAAGAAAAAATGACAATAAACACAAGACTTTTAGCCCAAACTTCTGAAAGGCTAATAAGTAAACAGTGATGTTGTTTGAGAGATATTTAGCCTCTGAGCTCAGATCAGTTTGAAGAACAACAGCAGCTCTTTGTTTGTCTTTACTTCGGTTTCCTGCTGATCTGTCTCTTTTACATTCACTTACAGTGAGGGGGGAGGGGCTGACCTACATTTAGGCTCTAGGGGGGGGGGCGGGGGCAGAAATTCAGAAGGTCATGTGACAACTCAGTCAAAACCGTCTCCAGCTGTTTGTAAGCAGACAGGGGGGATTGTGGGAAATGTTGTACTGCTGCTTGGGTTACACCAAAACACAGGAAGCGGAGGAAACAATGCCAGGGGACGAAGTTATACAATTGACACACAAATGAGATGTAAGAAAACAAAAAAACATAAAATAACTATATATTATAATATGATTCTTTGGGGTAAAACTTTCTGGTGGCTATTAATGAAATATAAACATAGGGTATTAATAATGTGTTTAATCTTCTTATAGCACTGTATATGTATGGTTTTAAGGATGCAAACAAATTAAATATACTCAATGAAAACACTATTAGCACATTTTAAAGCATTTTAGAATGACTTACAAGGTCGAGTGTTGTACTACTCACTTACATTAATCAAGGTATTAGTAATCCTATAGTTGTAATAGATTATTATATTTTTACAATGCAATATATTTACTTTTATAATGTATTGAAATGGATTTCAAAGTCACTGTAAGAGGTCATTGTTTGCTTGAAGTCGAACTGGAAATGTAAGTGGAACTAGAAACTATTTTGAATACTTATTGTTTTAAAATGCACTATACTATCTTTTGATTATTGTATTAAAGTAGTAGGAATGGTTATGTGTGCTATAAATGCTATACACCGAGTATAACGCATTATACGTTTGTAGAGAAAGGCATCATTTATTTCAATTATCTTTGTTTTTACATTCAGTTTAAACATTACACTGCCTACAAAACAATATGTAAATTGCAGGTTAAAACAAATAAATATATATATAAATGATCAATGGACAGAATTTTAAATATGAGTTTGTACCTCGTTGGATGATATAAATACATGCAAATGATTATTAAGGGTTTTATGAAAAAGCATAGAAACTGTATATTGCTGTTGTGGATATATGAACCATATTTGGTGGAAAAGACACATCATTATAATCGAGAGTAATCAGGACAAACAGAAGTGGAAAGGAGTAAACACTGACAACAGCACAATAAAAACATCAGGTAGTGTCACATTTACCTCGTCTCATGCCTGTTATTTTGGGTGCTGTTGAAATGCATTCTGGGAAATGTAGGAAATCCTTGCTGCTGACGAGTCACGCTGAGGGCACTGGGTTCATCTGAAAGTAAACAATGAGATTTTGTAATACATGTGTTAATAAATGCACTTTTATAATATATAACAGAATAAATACATCGATTGTTTCACTTATATTACTATTTATACCTTTATATTGTAGTCTTTTAATGTTATTTTTCGATAGGTTTTTTTGTCATGTGATTTTTTTGAAACCGCTCTATGATGCACCGCAGCACTCCCGGAGTGACGACCTTTGTATCCTTGCGCCAGTCCTACTACGTACAACTAGTCCGTGTATTTAATCATTGATTTCGTGCTCGCTTTTCACCACACCGACTTCAAATTCACCGTGAACCCAAACTAGTCGATACACCTGTTTATCCATGTTTTAGTTTGGGATATGAAGCGATGGTGAATTAAAGTTCAGCGGGGTCAGGCGGAAGGATCCGTCTGATCTTTTTGTAAACATTGGCAGCAGCAGCGAGGCAGAGTGGCGCGCTTCTCTGGATGCTTGGACTTTTTGCACCACAACATTGATGGTTTTTTGCCATATAAACGTCTAATTTTCCCCGTAAAACGAACCAAGGACTGTGCTGCTATCTGGGATTAAATACGTGAACATTTTTCAGGTATATATTTTGATTTTGGGGCAGCATGCTGCTCTCTAAACTGGGCTCCTTCTCTCACATCGCGGCCAGCATGGACATGCCGGCGAAGCTGCAGCAAGGTAACGTGTTTTGTAACCCGTGTTACATAGAAAGGTACTTTATTGGTCCCACATTTTGACATTATTTTGCTACAGCAGCAATCTTAAAATCTTTAAGGTGGAAAAAAGTATAAAATAATTAAAAATCAAAACAATAAACATAATTAAGTCTATATTCATATCAGTAGAAATGACATTTAACACAAAGAATAATCAATATAACATGTTTTAGATTTAGTTTGAATTAACCCAATATATTACCAGTTGCAGAAAAACATACATTATGATAGTCGGTCGTCTGTGGCGTGTCGTACTTAAACCCAACCTTTTAAAATGGACACGTGGGTTTTTATGGGAGTAGATTTGTCTCGATAACATTTGTGTGAAAATGAAATAAATGAACGTGTAAATTGTAAATACAAAGCACCATCCACAAATGCATTAAAAAGTGTTGCAAATTCACCAAAAAAAGAAGTGCAAATGTAAAATGGATATGAAAAATAATTCCATAAATTAAAAAAGATCTATGAATACAATTATTAATTTATTATTATTATCTATGTATGTCTGGTACACACAGGGAGACCGAAATGCTGTTTCCCAAATATTAAAATATAGAAATACTGTGTATGAACATAAATACACTATATTAAATGAAATAGGAACAACAGAAAATGTATAAAAATAGCAGTCTGGTAGTCAAAAACAGATGGATATATGACGACAGTACAAATACAAGTAGTGGAATAACTGCCCATAGCATCATCGTATCTCGTGCTGCAGGTGCCAACATGTGGAGTTGCCTTTAAAAACAGTCTATGATAGTTACCACCTCATGATGATGCCGACAGTCCACCATTTTTAAACAGCTGACACAGAACAACAACAGGGGTCACCTGAGGACGTCTGTTGGTTTTCAGTGATTTATTTTTGTATTTCAATAACAAATTAATGCTATATATTTAAAAAAAATCACATATTAAATCACAGGGACAAACTGTGTCCTTGTGATGTTGTTGTATTGCTCGATGGGGGTGGGTGGGGTTACAGATTTTGGCGCAACTCAACCTAAAACGTCCTAATTTTATGAATTATTGCTGATTTTTTAAACTTTGTTTCTGTGTTTTTACAGCTAAAGTGGAGAAGCAGCCGTTTGAGAAGGTGTACCGGCTGGGCTCGGTGCTCGGTAGCGGGGGATTCGGCACGGTTTACTCTGCTGTCCGCCTGGCCGACGGGCTGCCGGTAAGAGCCGCTTTGTTTTGGTCCCGGCAGCACGTGGCCGCGATTCATGGGTGAAGTTACACACTGCGGAAAAAGCGTTTCCGGTGGTTGCCTTCCTTCAAAACAAAAGCGTCGCTAAACTCTTCAAATGTACAGCATTTCAGATTGAGTTTGATATTTTATCAGGATTTGTTTTTACATGTTTTCCATCATAAACAAATAGCTTTGGAAGTAAATACATGTTTACAAGTCAAACCCACACTAGCCTATTATATTTGATTTTATTATATCTACATTATTAAAGAAATATGTCTTCTACAGACCATTCAAACACGTTTACCATAATTAATTACACGTTTCTTTTGTCTCAAATAGCATAGTATAAGATATATTTTGGTGAAAGTCTTTGAAATAACAAAAATGTCCACATTTAATAGCTTTTTTTTTCCTACTGAGCTGATAGACGATCAGATTTCCGGGTGGATTTCTGTGGTCTATTTTTGGCCCTGATCCGAACACCAACGCACTAGTCCACTGCGCCACAGCCTCCCTAGCTCACAAATTAAACGATATACAATTCTTATTGCCTAACTCAACCTTCATGTGTTCTTTGTGCTTTTATTTTGAAGGCAGATTCTATTCTTTTCCTGTTTCACTCTTGTCAGCTGTGCAGCTTGACAGCAGTCCTGCTTTGCATGTGGTCTTTGTTTACACAAAGAAACATGGTCATAACGCTTTACTTTCATGTTTAAATTGAAACCTAACCTTACTACGTGACCCTATTTTCTTCAGTAACAGGAAATGGTTCAATTTGTCATTAATCTTTTTCTAAATTAACCCAAAACAAAGAAATACTTGAAAGAAAAACAAAGAGCTGTTACTGTTAAGTTACATATGTTTTTAAATGTTGGCTGCAGTTTCATTATATTTTTCTATTTCGAGACATCATTTATGTTACCGTTTCATGTCCTATATTAGACGTGATTATGTGAAGGCTGTGTGCTAATCATGTTTCCTTTTGTTTAATGCAGGTGGCGGTGAAGCATGTCTGCAGGGACAGAGTGACCGAGTGGGGCTCTCTGGTGAGATTTACCTTCATATTAACACCCGTCAGATTGATTACTACATTTACTGTAACATGATGTGCAATAGCCTACACATATAAAGCATGTACAATATACCCTTGTGCAATTCACGCCTCATTTCTTTCCATTTATTTCCAATCTGCAAACCGAACCGGCTGCGTCTTTCATTTGATATGGTCCTTCTTTCAAAATATAGTATATAATATGTATATATTTTTATCATGGTCTACTTATTTGTTTTTGGTACTTATTGTGTTTTATAATTAATAATAATGTGTGCACACGGAGTTATTTTTGAATATGTAAGCTAGGGATGCATATCGTTGACTTTTTTTACGATACCGATACCACTGAACGATACCGATACTCAACCCACACATATCGTGATACTTTGAAAATGTATCGTCCCACAATTACTCCCATGAAGCGCTTTACGATATAGTTAACATGTCAAATGAATATTAAATTCACTTGTGGGACTTCTTGGACCTTTTAGAACAAACATTGAAAGATACATAACAAATATGAAGAAAACCGATTATGGAATATCTTTTATAACACATCAGGTGTGCCGCGTGAATAGCACATCTTGTCAATGCAAACAGAACGTTATAGCACCGTTATAATTAATGTTAAACCTGAGATTCCACTAGAGAACAAATACATGATAGAATAAAGGTCATGAGATCTCGGCATTGCACAAACAAACAAATCTCATCTTTAAAATCAACATTTACCTTCACTGGTGAGAGAAAACAAATCCCATCAGTTCATTTGTGGGACTTTTACCTTTCTAGTATTGAACAAACAATGAAAGATACATAAGATATGATGCAATCTAATTTATAACACCCGCCATCACGGGCCACGGACTCACTTTTAAAATTTAATTAAAAATCTTTTTTTTTTAATATATATTTTTTAAGTATCGAAATCGGATCTGATTTCGGTACGGTATACCGTAGCCACCAGTAACCGGTATTTCGGTAATACCGGATACCGGTATGCATCCCTATGTAAGTCTATTCTCTTTATCTGCATTATACTTCTGTAGTTGTAATAATGTAAATATCTAAATAATTCTGATGATATGCTTTGAGATCAAGACCCTTTTTCATGGCCAGTGAGTTGACGGTATGTTTCCCTCTCAGAGCGGCACAGTGGTTCCTCTGGAGATCGTGCTGCTGAAGAAGGTTGGCGGAGCGTTTGGAGGCGTAGTGCGGCTTCTCGATTGGTGGGAGCGTGCCGACGGATGGCTGATGGTGATGGAGAGTCCAGAATCGGGGCAAGACCTGTTCGATTATATAACCGAGCAGGGCGCATTAGAAGAGGCGGCGGCACGAGGATTCTTCCTGCAGGTGCTGGAGGCCGTGAGGCACTGCTACACCTGTGGAGTCGTCCATCGAGACATCAAGGACGAAAACCTGCTGGTGGACCTGAGGACCGGACAGATCAAACTAATCGACTTCGGATCAGGAGCCCTGCTCAAAGACAGCGCCTACACCGAGTTCGATGGTGAGTCTGATCATGTGATAGGATCTAGTGGCTAAGACAAGATGGAATTTATTAATCCCCGTGGGGAAATTCAGTAGTTTAACTGCAACAGGGTAAGAATGAAAAACAGGATAGCACAGATTCATACAGATTGGGGGGTGGGTGCTAGTGGAGCACGCTCATCCACGGGCTTGCTAGTGGAGCAAGCTTCGAACTGTTCGCCGGAGCGCATAAAGCAGACCCTTCACGCGACAGCAGAGCGAACAGGTACAGGAGGGGTAGTTAATCGATCGCAGATGGCGTCGTGCTCGTGGACGGATACAAAAAGATTAAACCTAAATGGGTTATATATATACTTTATCTTATTTTACTTTATCTTATTATTTATATTATTATTATTTTATCTATATACTTTGGCGGACGTTAATATACCTGGGCGGCCCGCCCAAGTAAAGTCTGTGTGGGAAACCCTGTGTTAGTCTTACATTATTCAATACATAACATACCTACTGCCCTCTCCAGGCACGCGGGTGTACAGTCCTCCCGAGTGGATCCGTTTCCGGCAATACCACGGCCGCTCGGCCACCGTCTGGTCGCTGGGCGTGCTGCTGTACGACATGGTGTGCGGAGACATCCCCTTCGAACAGGACGAGGAGATCCTGAGAGGACTGGTCTACTTCAGACGCCAGATCTCCTCAGGTCGGTCTGAGTGTGACGTGATAGTTTTCTTAAAATAGTTCTCTATCTGTGTTTTTACATTTTTGTTTTTGATTTACGACACCAAGTCAAATGCCTCGTACGTGTCAACCTACCTGTTTCTGATTCTTATTTGTTGTTGTTTACAGAATGCAAGCAGCTGATTGGTTGGTGTCTGAGCCAGCAGCCGTCGGACCGACCAACCCTGGAGCAGATCTTCCTCCACCAATGGGTGACGGGCAGCGAGGTGCAGCACACAGACAGCATCACGCTACACACCATCACAGCAGACTCGTCGTCGTCCTCCTCGTCCTCCTCCTGCCAGGAGAGCCTCTGATTGGTCGACACCAGGCTGTGGGGCGGGGCATAGACATTTGATGCCTTGCAGGTAGCTGTGTCCTCGTGTGTTGAGCGCCCGCTACCAGGAAGGGTTTTTCTGCTGAGGGCGGCGTGTTGTGGTCATGGTTTTCTCCACAGCGCCCCCTCCTGTTCAAAGACAATAGAGCAGCTCTTATAGAGCCTGTGAGGTGTTTCGGTTTCAGAGTGCCTTACGTTATAACGTGTGGAGCTCTGCAGACGTTCTTTTAGTTTGATAAATACAGGTAGAGTAAAATAGCTCAAGGTAAAAGAAGAAACCAGCCAGGTTCTTTACAAAACTTTATTTGCAAGGCACAAACCCCCCCCCCCCCAAAGTTTGTTTTCTTCACTGCGTTGTTCTTGATTTTACAGACAAATGGACCAGATGTGACGTGTTTATTGTTTTTTATAAATGCTGTCAGGTGGATTTTTCTACCTTTGGACAAAGCAGAATGGAGGTAGAAATAGAACTGGTTACAGGAACAGTCACGTGAATGTAAAGTCATTTTATCACCCAGTCATTTGGCCTCTAAAAGCTGTAACTAGTTCTCTTTATACCTCCATGGTGTGCCCCAGTTACAGTCTTTGTGCTAAGCTAAGCTAACTGAAGAGTTATCTAAAAGTCAAACGTTAATTCAAAGATGGTTTCGTCTTGTCCTCTGAGGAACCCGCCCCCAGCCCCAGAAACACCTCATCATGTCAGCATCAGGACGACAGCTGAATCACTCTGTTGATGGGATACCTGAAACACACACACACACACACACACACACCTCTCTGAGAAGCTGTGCGTCCAGTTCTGATACAAAAACATGACTTTTTGATACTTGCCAAGTACACATGTTTTCTTTGTTTCTTAGTTCTTCCGGCAAAAGCTTTATTTTTCTACAGTTGATGTTCCTCTAGACGTTGGGATGTTTTTCTTGTTCAAGCGGAGCTGCTTATTGTTGGACGTATGTCATCTCTTTGTGTTCTGAAACATGACGTCCTCCCTCAGTGCTCGGGTCTGAGATGCACAGTCAATGCAAATGTTTATATTCTGTATGTATTTTATTTCATTTTAAAATATATTTTTTACATTTTTGTGTTTATATTTATTAGGTAAGAAACATTCCTCATCGTTTTGGTTATTTATTTGAGTTGTTTAAGAAATAACTCATTCTCGTTTAATCTGTTAATGTTCTTGTTTTGAAATGTACAGTTCTGACTGGAAATATTTTTTCATGGAATTTTTCTAATAAAACCTGTTTGGGATATAAACTGATTTTCTGTGTGATGTGTTTGATCCTTTCTTACTTCTGTGACGACGCCTGCCTTATTCTCTCCTGTTGTGTGTGCATGGCGCTTTAACGGTCTCCCTTCCTCCCTCTCAGCGCTGATTGAGGGCACCTGGCCGCCGGTACCGGAGGAGTGAAAGGCTCGTTCGCTCTCTCGGTTGGAGGATCTGTTTTTGAGAGCAGCTACCTGCCTTGTATGCTTTTGTTTCCTTTCCTCTTAGTTTGGCATTCAACCCCTCGCACCACCACGTTCACACACCCACACTACTGATCTTACTGATTAACACGTCCCATTGTGGTAGCTTTTTGTTTAGTTGTTTGGTTTACAATAACTATATTCCTTATATCGTGTCCGTTCCACGTTTTTGTTATGGCCAAGAGCCAGACCATGACACTTCTCTGAATAATATTTAGCTCTTCAAGTCTTTTCAACCTCTCAAATCCCTTTACATAAGAGTCATTCATTCATTCACACCTCATTCATGCAGAGGAGTACCACATGCTATTCTAAGCTAAAACACACTCGCACACCGTTGGCCATCGGGAGCAACTCTGGGTTCAGTATCTGGGATCGAACCAACAACCTTCTTTTTGAAAGACGACCGCACTCCCACGCAGCCACAGTTAATGCAACAAAAAAAATCACATAACTTGAATTAAGTCAGATTTATATAGTTGTTTTTGCCTCAAACCGTTATTCTATTGATACAGTGAGTCACTAATAGAGAAACACCAGTTATGTATTTAATACAAATAATCCAAGGAGACAAAATTGTCATTAATTAAATTTGTCTTTGAGTAACTTCTACTAAATAATTGTTCAGTAGTTTTTATTGTTGAGTTGAATTCTAATAGACGTTGGCTTTATACCCTTTTAATATATGTCTTAAGTGCGAACGGTGCCCAAAACGTGCGAATTAATCATTTGAAATAGTCCTCTTCAATCAATCCAGTTCATCCACCAACAGTTAGAAGACAAGTAGCTACTTATGTGTATTCATATGTGCATATGTGAAATGCAACACCCCGATAGTCTATCTAAAGTCTGGGAATAAGGGCACAGCCACTACAGATAGTATTTAACATATACGTTGCTCAGTACGTCTAGACTCTAGATCGCATGTGTCAAACTCAAGGCCCAGGGGCCAAATCAGGCCCTTGGTGGATTTAATTTCGGCCCGCAGGATAATTTTTAATTCCCATTAGATCTGGCCCGCCGGTATATTGCACGCACACCTTCACTCCATCCTGAGGGTCTCCTCCGCTCAGAGCCTGAGCCCAAACATTGATGACCTTGCACCCAAGATGAGATGCAAGTATCTGAACTAGCATCACAGAGCAGCACACTGAGTTTAATGGATGTTTCCTTCTGCACTTTCTCTCTCAGGACAACAGGGCATGTTTGGTTTGTTCTTTGAGGGAAATAGTTTTGTTGAAGCTGTTGTTGGCCTGTGGGAAAATGTACTCATAAGAAATGACTCAGGAAAAGCTGCAGATAGAGCCATAAGAAATGAATGCAACTGATTATTTAATGTTTAATTTTGTTTTTATAGGCAATAATTGAAGCTTTGTTAGTTCCAGGTTTAATATGGGCAATAAGTTCATTTCAATAAGTTCTGCAATAAACATTGAACCAGTCCGGCCCTCGACTAGTAGCCTTCCCATTTTTTAATTTTGGCCCACTGTGTATTTGAGTTTGACACCCCAGGTCTAGAAATTGAAAAGTTCCACGTTTTAAATATAATAGTGTAACATTTACAGCTTAAACAGCTAATGCTAATCAAAGACCGTTAACACTAACTTTACTTATCATACCAGTAACAGTTGTTTTAACTGCAAATCATGTAGGATTTTTTCATATTTAATACAAATCCAAGAAACTGTCTCTTATATATTTTCATTTTTCTTATTGTTTCTGCTTTAATCCACACAAGTATAAGTATTTTTCGTGGTATATTTTCAATTAAATTCCTTTGAGTGGTGAGTTTGTTTATCGCTAAGTTGTATTATAGAACTGCCGCGACACCATGTGGCCGCTACTGATAATACATACATCTGTAGACACTGGACAGGAAATAAATGAATTAATAATGGAATATAATGATGAAATTATTGATTAAAAAAAATACCTGTGTCCATTATTGTAGAGTTGGTTGTTAAAATCTGCGAAATCATTTTTTGAACAGGCGTTTTTGCGACAGCTATCGGCAGAGGTCCTTCCATCGTCAACACCGGAACAACACGTGAACAGAAGGTAAAACAGCAGCTAATGGTTCATAAAACATGAATAAACTAGATTAAATGTGAGTGTGTTTCATGTAATAACGTGTATTTATTCAACCCAAAGACACATAGAGACCTAACTTTAGACTGAATGTTTTTACAGTCCGGAAAATATGTAGTTTCTTGTGCACTCGTCGCCAAACTTCGTTTAATTAGTTAATACAAACAGGTCAAACTGTGTTTTAAAAGACAAGCGTGTTAATTAAATGTGGATTAAATAAAAGTTTACATTTAATAAAAGGTGCTCTTCGATTCGGCTTGTATAAAATATACAAAAAAGCGATAATTTTCTTAGTTGTTTTATACCTATTTCTTCTACTGTAGTATATCGGTATTTTATAGAACAAAGTATCTATCTATCTATCTGGGTAATTTTGGAACTACTTTTTGCATTAAAAAAACTAAACAATAACAATCACTCAAAACATCATAAGAAGAATAATACAGCAGTTGTTACTCATGTGTGTGTGTGTGTGGTTCCACTGAGAGAAACCAGTCATAATGTGTCACTATATTCTATCGTGTTGCACTAGCCTGTGACCTAAGCATTTCATTGTCATAACTACACTGTAGCTATGTGTACAAATGACAATAAAAGCCTTGAAACTTGAATCACTGGTCATGTGTGTTTTTCCCATCAGAGGGTCAGGATGGGTCGCTCCTCAAAAGACAAGCGGGACATTTACTATCGTCTGGCCAAAGAGGAGGGCTGGAGAGCGAGGAGCGCCTTCAAGCTGCTGCAGCTGGACCAGGAGTTCAACTTGTTCACAGGTGAGACCCACACCTGAGGAGGGGCTTCTGACAACTTTCATATCCTAACACTGGAAAAAAAATGCTGCTCCAAAAACAAGTTAAACAATAATGAGAACAAGGTGTTTTCACTAGAAATAAGTTCAACAATCTGCCAATAGAACAAGTGAACATTTGCTTGGTTAGATGTCTTGAAATAAGAAGGGATGTTTAGATAAATCTTATCTTGTAATTAGCGGGAGAACTTATTTTGAACTATATTTGACCAGAATCAGGAAATGCCATGTTACAATATAAGCAGCAAATGCTCAAAAGTGTTCTGTGTTCTGATGGTAGTTGGTGATTTTCTAATAAATATGTAAAAAAATATGTGTTTCATCTGAGATGCAACTCAAAATAAGATATTTTGACTTAACAAGATGATGCATTGTCTAAAAACAAGACCTGATATCTCCCTGCAGTGTCACTTCTGAACTTATTATGTCTTATAGCAAGTGTAGAGACATATTCTGACTAGACAAATATACTGGGCCAGATTTAGAGTTTTAGTGAAATGGGTATAACTGAGCCTTGTAATTGTCTTTGGGATGTTCTGGACTCCTCTGGTACACATCCAAGTGTCTGCCTTACTCTATTTTAGTTCTCTCTTTTATTAATGAGTTGTCGAGATTCATTTATTCCATGTCTTTCTTTCAGGAGTGAACAGAGCGGTGGATCTGTGTGCGGCTCCTGGCAGCTGGAGTCAGGTCCTCAGTCGGAAACTCAGGTTTTTATCTTTTTTTTAAAACAGTAAACAGATTGAGATTAAATTAAATGTATCTTAACAATACTTTTCCTATTTTATTGTTTTTGATTTTCAACTCAGAGGGCTGGAGGAGAAAGGAGAGAAGGTCGAGGAGGTGAAGATCGTGGCGGTGGACCTGCAGGCCATGGCTCCTTTGCCGGGAGTCACCCAGATCCAGGGAGACATCACCAAGGTGAGGAAACGATGAATAAAACACCAAGTTGGAGTTTTAGGTTCCTTGAGGGGATTGGATCATTCCTACGGTACCTACGTGATCTGTGTCTGGAAATATGACCCAGATCAGAAAAATCCAGCATGCAGGCTTCTTACGGTCATTAAAAACCTGGAAAAGTCATGGAAAATGCTAATTCCAGGCCCTGGAAAAGTTTGGGAAAACAATATTTTTCCCAAAGTTTTGGAAAAGTCATGGAAATGTAACTGAAGTTGCATCAAATTTAATTCATATTTTATCTAATCGCCGAAATAGTAATACTATAATGATAATAAATACTGTATCGTATAGTAATGAAACGTAAAATGGCATTTAACTGACGAGGTATTTTGCTGGTGAGAGATTTGAATTGCTTTAGCGTATAGAAGCTAGTAAGCCTATTTGATTTGTTTTAGACGGGCACAACAAGTTTCACCTCATTTTCCTGTTCCATGTTAAAATAAACCATTTTCAGTGGTTCCGCTGAGAAAGAGTCATTTTTTTGGTCATGGAAAATTAGGCAAAGGTCATGGAGAAGTCATGGAGAAGCATTGGTGAAAAAGTGTATGAACCCTGAGAGCACTTGAAACGCACGTTGGTCTACAATCAACGAGCTCTGCATAACAGATTTCTAGGTTCCTGAGGAGATGGGAATTGTGTCATTTGTTCATGAGAAGGGTTTTTAAGAGGATCTTAAACTCAAGTGAAATGCTACGTCGGTACCTCCTTGAATTTGTGCATTTTCACCATATAGTGCAAGCCCCCTCCTTTTTCCTTTTTACAGTTCAGATACGGTCGAGCTCGTCCATGAGGTCTGGGTTGTAGCTGGCGTCCATGATCTCCACCCTTTTCTCAGTTGTCTTCATCGTTTGCATGTAAACACCTCAACCTGCTCAGGAATAAAACCCACAAAGTAGTAACTCAATAGTCTTGATAAACGACCAATCACAAAAAGTGCAACCAGGATTTGTGAAAGCACCTTAAACATCACTTTGGCGACACTTACGGCGACTGGATAGGTCATGTAGTTGATGTTTTAATGACCTACATCTCTCCTGGTTTGTTAAAGACGAGAAGAAGTGCGTTGCTGTGTCACATGACCTCCTTCTTCCCCTTCTCCTTCTTAGGTGTCCACAGCTCAGGAGATCATCCGTCACTTTGAGGGTCAGCCGGCTGATCTGGTGGTGTGTGACGGAGCTCCAGACGGTGAGACGCCGCTCACTTCCTGTCTGTCCAAACCTGTCCTTAAGTCTCTCCTGTCCTCCTGTCAACTTCCTGTTCTGTATCCATAGTAACCGGTCTCCATGACGTGGACGAGTACATCCAGGCTCAGCTCCTATTGGCCGTGAGTACGCTCAACGTTTTACTGATAACTCCTTTTGAAAAAAAATGTGTATTATTATTTTAATGTTGTATTCTATTCTGTCTTTATTTTGTACCTTGTGTGAATCCTGTTTTTAACTCGGACCCTGTTGCTGCTATAAACGCCTGCATTTCTCCAAGGGGATACATAAAGTTCCATCTTATCTTATCTTTCACAGGTGTGTTTGTTTTCACCTGTTCCTCTGTGATGTCACACTGACCCCTCTTCCTGTTTGTCTCTCAGGCTCTGAACATCACATCTCACGTCCTGAAACCTGGGGGGACGTTTGTGGCCAAAGTGAGTCCAACATTTTATCAAAAGATTCTGTACATTTTCTATTCATAACTCACTCTTAAAGTTGAAGCTGCAGCCTGTTAGCTTAGCTTAGCACAAAGACTTGAAACAGGGGGAAACTGCTAGCCTGGTCCACCTTACAGCATCTCTAAAGCTCCCTAAAAATTGATAAATGTTGTGTTTTTGTCCAAAAAGCTAAATCATTGGACACAAATTGTTACTCTCGTTTATTCCCACAGGGTAATTATTTCAGGCAGTGGTTCACTTCTTTGCTGTTGGTGCTGTATGACACCTCTTCCTAACATAAAGCGAGGGAGAGACTGTCGTGATTTCTCCCACTGTCAAAAATAACCATTTAATCCTTTCTTAAAAGAGGCCCTGCTGTGCCCTTTGGGGTTTTTCTATGAATGGTCTGCAAAGGCTAAAATCCCGAGTGTTACACAGTGATGTCGCCATGTTCCATGTGACATGAAGTAAACAAAGGACTTCAATGGAGGCGTTTCATTCAGGGAAAGCCTTTGCAGACCATTTACATGCACACAAACCTATATAACACACTACAGCAGGGATGGGAAATTATTAATTTATAAATAACGTAATTTATTAAAAAAGAAGTACTTGTAGTACTGATACCGTCCACTAGTTACGTCACATGCTGCGTACATGATTTCGTTCGGCAGCCAAATACCGCAAAATAATCTGTGACGCGTTTGTGTGTATTGTGTTTGTTGCCCGGGGCAACACTCACAAGAAACAGCGGCTGTTACGCCTGCTGTGACGTTAAGTTGCCTCTTGTAATTATGCCGAAGCTTCAAAGTTGTTTTTATCATCTGAATTTGGCGAAACAAGTTTAATATTCTAAAAACCAAGACTTTGTTTATTTGAAATCAGATGAAAACAAACTGTCACGGACCCTGCCGTGTTATCTATGATTACTATACGCTTTTCATTCATAATGTCAGCGGGAGGGAGGGGGGGCGGCGCTGAGGAACAGCAGAGTGCGGGTTGCCAGGTGTCTGTGTTGACATTCCCCTTATTGTGCGTCAGCAGAGGCTAAAAGTGTCTTAGGTTCAAGTTAGACAACTAATGTCTGGGGTAGTGTTCATGACTTCATGACTTCATGTTTATGTCATTCTAATGGTTAATCTCAATACACACACATTTTCCATGCTTTCCAATAGTTTAAAGTAGTTTTATTCCACTGTTAAATAACCTGTTCAATACAAACATGCCACTTGTAAACATTAAATAACATTTCTGTGAACTGATATTTGTTTCGTGAGCTTATTGGAGGATGTTCCCTGAAAGATTGTACAATGTCAATGAAAATGTCAGAGTTAGTATATTTGTTAATAATTACATAGAACACATGGAATTTGTGTGTGTGTGTGTGTGTGTGTGTGTGTGTGTGTGTGTGTGTGTGTGTGTGTGTGTGTGTGTGTGTGTGTGTGTGTGTGTGTGTGTGTGTGTGTGTGTGTGTGTGTGTGTGTGTGTGTGTGTGTGTGTGTGTGTGTGTGTGTGTGTGTGTGTGTGTGTGTGTGTGTGTGTGTGTGTGTGTTCCAAGTGAATCTGCAGCCCCCTGGTGGCCAGTACATACATTATGTGGCCCCCACCACCATCAAAGTTGCCCACCCCTGCTCTACAGGGAAGGGAACCCCCCCCAAAAAGCACATTAGGGCCTCTTTAATGCTTCTAATGTTTTGGTAAAGCACTTTGAATTGCCTTGTGTTAAAGCGTGCTACATAAATACACTTTTTTTGACTCCTCCTCATGCTCCTGTGTTTCAGATCTTCAGAGGTAAAGACGTCACTCTGCTGTACTCCCAGCTCAAGCTCTTCTTCGGTGGTGTGACCTGCGCCAAGCCCCGCAGCAGCAGGAACTCCAGCATCGGTGAGCGACCAATCACAAGCCTCCAGCTCCTCTAGTTATTGTTTAACAGCTGGGACTTATGCTTAACAAACGCTTCAATATTAATTCATAGTATTTTGTACATTTTATTTTGTTCTTAAATATATTTTGTACATCTCTGTGTTTTATTTATTTGGTTAAGAGACATTCCTCACCATTTGGTTATTTATTAAAGTTGTTTTAGTTTTTCTATATAATAATTCTTCCTGAAAATTTGAATAAATTCAGGTTTAAGTTTGTTAGAAATAACATTTTCTCATTAATTTGGTAGTTTCAATGTTTTGAAATATATAATTCTGACATAATTAACTTTTGCATAGACTTGTTTTGTAGATAAACTGATTTTCTGGGCTGTGTGTGTGTGTGTGTGTGTGTGTGTGTGTGTGTGTGTGTGTGTGTGTGTGTGTGTGTGTGTGTGTGTGTGTGTGTGTGTGTGTGTGTGTGTGTGTGTGTGTGTGTGTGTGTGTGTGTGTGTGTGTGTGTGTGTGTGTGTGTGTGTGTGTGTGTGTGTGTGTGTGTGTGTGTGTGTGTGTGTGTGTGTGTGTGTGTGTGTGTGTGTGTGTGTGTGTGTGTGTGTGTGTAGAGGCCTTCGTCGTGTGTCAGAATTACTCTCCTCCTGAAGGCTACGTCCCCAACATGTCCAACCCTCTGCTGGATCACGCCTACGGTAACTACCTGCCCCTCTTCCGCTTATATATGTGATCTGTGTCTGAAATAGGACACACATTTTCTACAATCAACTAGTTCTGCATAACAGATTTCTAAGTGTGACCCTTAATGTTTGCCAATAATCAAAAGACCAAGATTTGACGCTGCTGTCACAGTCAAATCCGTCAGTAAAACATGTGTATAAAATGACGGATCGTTCCATTTGGGTTATGTGGGGGTGTTGAGTGGCTTGAGATACAGGCTATTTTGATATGAGCCTATTTATAACACTGTTGATACATCTGAAAATAACGCATGTGCTTTTACTGAATCTTCTGAGTGTGTGTGTGAATAAATCCCCCTGTAGACCGAGTTGGACTATCCTAATTTTTGCGACCATTGGAGCAGCATGTAGCTTCAGAAAATACATATGAGAGCACTTTACATATTATTACATAATGAACAATTCTCTGTTAAACTCAGCAGGAGGAGGTGAGTATAAACAACCATTTTTTGCAAGTTAGACAAATTAATTGAAACCACATTTATTGAAAATATAATAATAATCTAATTTACTTTTGTAACATTTAAAAAAGAAGCTAAATTAAATGTTGTTTTGTTTTATTATAATGAAAGCCGTGTTTCATGGTCATATCCCTAAATATGTTTTGCACATTTCGGCACAGCCAAACACTGCACCATGTATTTTAGTTTCTTTTGTATATTTGAGTCTGGTGTAAATACATCTCTTTCTTCTTTAATGCCAAATCGTTTTTTAAATCTTTATATTTCTGACCTTCTCTAACTACTTATATTCTCACAGGGTTCTTACGGTCATTAAAAACCTGGAAAAGTCATGGAAATTGAAAATGCTATTTCCAGGCCCTGGAAAACAATATTTCTCCCAAAGTTTTGGAAAAGTCATGGAAATGTAACTAAAGTTGCATCAAATATAATTTATATTTTATCTAATCGCCAAAATAGTAATATTATAATGATAATAAATACTGTATCGTATAGTAATGAAACGTAAAATGGCATTTAACTGAGGTGTTTTGCTGGTGAGAGATTTTAGTCGTGTAGAACAGGGGTGTCAAACTCAAGGCCCGGGGGCCAAATCCGGCCCGCGACTTCATTTTCTGTGGCCCCACAAGAGCTTGCAAAGAATATAATATGTTTACATGCTACTTTACAGAAGCACGTTGCCCATAAACTACATGTCCCACAATGCATCTCAAATGTGACTTTCTCAGAATTTGACTTTTTTTGTCAAAATATGCCTTTTTTTTCTCATAAATAGATTTTGTTTTCAAAATGTTACTTTTTTTGTTTTGTTTTTCCAGAATGTGGCTTTTCTTTTTAAATCATTTTGTGACATTCTCACTGAAGAGACGTGCAATTATTTGCCCTAGACTTCTGCTTTCAGACGTAGTTAATTATGAAGTTATTACCCTATCCGATAACAATCTAATGCAGAGGCAACTATGTAATATAACACATTATTTTATATATATTCAATATTTTTATATATGTCTTTTTTTATATAGTCTTAAAGTTACAACCGGCCCTTTGAGTGCAACCGTAATGCTGATGTGGCCCGCGATGAAATTTAGTTTGACACCCCTGGTGTAGAAGCTAGTAAGCCTATTTGATTTGTTTTAGATAGGCACAACATGTTTCATATGCAGACCTTATTTCCTTTTCCATGTTAAAATAAACCATTTTCAGTGGAACCGCTGAGAAAGAGTAATGTTTTTGGTCATGGAAAATTAGGTAAAGGTCATGGAGAAGCATTGGTGAAAAAGTGTATGAACCCTGTTCTTAAGTTGTTTGCACCATCACACACTAAAGCAAATGCCTTGAATGTGTAAAACGTACATGGCAATAAACCCGATTCTAATTCTGATTTAGTTGTTTGTATTTTCAAAAGGTTACACACCTGTAGATCTCTGTTTAGTAGTCAAACTGGATCAGATTTTAGTTTCGTGTTCCTGAGTGTGTTCTGCTCTCCGTTCTCAGACGTGGACTTCAACCAACTGGAGGGTCCGAACCGCGTCATCGTTCCCTTCCTGGCGTGCGGCGACCTCAGCGCCTTCGACTCCGACCGGACGTACCCTCTGCAGGTGAGGAAACACGTGGTTACCTTTACTGAGGCCAGCTGAGGGGTCCCACGATGTAATAATTAGACTGAAGCGCTCCTTTGTGCACCAGTTAATCCTCCAATTAAATACGGAGCTTAATCCCAGGTCAATCTACTTATTTATCTAAGTAGTTATCACCGCAATAAACCGTATATAATTTTGTCTTAATGTACATTATTTAATTTCATATTCTGTTCTTGTACATATCATATTCTATTGACATGTATATAGACTTTTTGCACAATTTTGTATTTTATTATATATGTTGCATTGTTGGAGGAGCTCAGGTCAGAAGAATTTCATTTCCATTTCTACACTGTAGCTTATGTGCATATGACAATACAACTTTTGAATCTTGAATCTTGAATGTACGTTAGAGCAGTGTTTCTCAAACTTTTTCATACCAAGGACCACTTAACCAATAAAAAAAACACTCAAATATCCCAAAACACATCGTTTTTCTAGAACAGATTACAAATCGCCTGAAAATGGTACAAACAAGTGGCAACATGTGTGACGAAGGTGTTGCCCTGGGCTATATCATGTAATCGAAAGTGAAACTTAAGCTCGCTCCATTGCGGAGATATTCCCGCGAGAGTGCAGACAACTTAAATGTATTTCAAATGTGAAATTTTACCAATATACTCACGGACCACTAGGGGGCGCTCACGGACCACCAGTGGTCCGCGGACCACACTTTGAGAAGCACTGCGTTAGAGGGTCTTTGAGCTTGTTTTCTCTTCAGTGATCGTGATGTTATGTGAAATGTTGGTTTTCCTTGTATCGTGTCTTAATATTTGTCCTTGTTTGATGTTGAAATGAAGCTGATTTGATGCGAGAATAATTTCAGACTTGATCTTGGCTTTAGGAGCCATATGTTAAAATGTATAATTTGATATATTATGTGAATTATTTGAACATATTTCTTTGTTTTTGGTATTATTATATCAGTTATTTAAACCAGCAAAATTGACGTCATAGCCGACTGCAGATGCTGGTAATCAGAATGAAAAATAATCACGGAGCAACATCGTGTTTTTGCTTGATTAAAGGTCACCTATTATGCAAAATCCACTTCTCCACGTCTCTTCTACATCAACATGTGTCCCCTCTTCTTCATGTCTCTTCTACATCAACATGTGTCCCCTCTGTGGAAAGAGACTCTGAAAGTTTCAGGAACAAAGATTCTCTCTCTTTTTGATCCATTTCTATAAAAATCTGTCTGAAAATGAGCTGATCAGATTTTGCCCACTTTATGATTTCATAACGATGTTTTGGCTTGTGTAACCATTAGCCAATCAGCAACCAAGGTAACCCCCCCCCCCTTATCACCTGAATCTCCTCCAAGAGCACCATTGAGTTATTTGTAACCAAATCTCTCTCAGAGGGGCGTGGGGAGGGGCTCCTTATTTTCATCTAAAGTAACAGATTTTAGATGAAAAAGTCAGTTGCAATCAGCACTTTGGAAACAGGGCTGAAACAGAGGGGATTATGGGTAATGCTGCAATGATCTGTTTGGTGTTTCAGCCAATCAGAGACAGGTTGTGTATATATCTGAGACCTGTGATATGTTGATGAAAAACAGTATAATAGGGGACCTTTAAAGCATTATTGTATTGTACCGTAATCCCAATCTCTCACCTGTTGATTCTTCAGCTGGACTCTGGTAAACAGTACGAGTACACCCCCCCCACGCAGCCCCCGATCTGCCCCCCCTACCAGCAGGCCTGCCACCTCCGAAAAAACAACCTGCTGTCCAGAGAAGATGCCAAACGTCCCGACCAGAACCAGGACGAGACGGGTCCAACAGCCGAGTCCAACTCATCCGTCTGACAGCTGCTGATCTGTGGGGAAAGTTACACAGCTTTTAAATGGAACAGTTTGATATTATGAGAGAGTCTCTTCTTTTCTGTCCGACAAGAAGATAGACATTTGTTTCATTTCCGTCCATTACAGAGGCCCAAGCATGTTTAGCTTAGCATAAAGACTGCTAGCCATTCCCTGCATCCAGTCTGTGTGCTAAGCTAGGCTAAACATGCTCTGGACTGTTTGCTGTACTTGGTATTTTTAAAGTCCTGGGAGTACGTGTTTACCACATTTGTCAGATTTTATGCTCCAGTATCTTTGGGCAAATCTTTCATCCACCATGGTTGAGGAACTATAAGCATTTTGTATTTTAACAATAAAGTCATTTCTTTGAGGCGAACCAACATGGTGGTATTTTCAGTGTAATTAAACCCTGCATTATGTTATTTTTCTGTCATGCATTTCTTCATGCTTTTCTTAATAAACAGCCCTGCCCTGATCCAAGAGTTTAAGCTTAAGAATGAGGACACATTGTATACATCCAGTTCATCACTTAGTACTAAACTACATAAGTACAGTAATTGGAGAGTGTAGGAATACTCTGTTACAAGTAAAAGTCCTGCATACAAAATGTATCTCAAGTAAAAGTTACAATGTTTTGGGATCTAAATATACTTAAAGTACCAAACGTAAAAGTAGTCATAGTGCAGATTGGTCCATTTCAGGATAATATATATGATATATTTTATAATTATTGATGGATTAAAGTGTTGTCAAAGCTGGTTAAGGTGCAGCTAGTTTGAATGACTTTGTATACTGCAGGGTAGCTTGTGAATTTACTCCAGGTGGAACTAAAGTCTGATTTAAGAGTTGATCATATTGTTTATCATTAATATATATCTGTAACTAAAGGACTAGATACATATAGTGGAGTAAAAGTACACTATTTACCTCAATTATAGTGGAGTAGAAATACTCAACTAAAGTACAAGTGTAAAAAAAAGTGGTGTACTTGAGTAAATGTACTTAGTTACTTTACACCACAGCTTATGTACAGTACTTACTGCAAACTGGAAAAGCCCCCCGGCGTACCCACATAGTGGTTTACGCTATGACGTCATGACGTAAGGTCTCGCACAACCGCATTGTTGTTGGGGGAAGAGAAGCTCCGGCAGCCGCTGAGCTCTGCCGCTTCTGACCGCTTCTTCATGTTATTACACATCAGTAATAACCCTGTGCACAGTGAAATATAACACCCTGAGAACCGGCTCCGTCGCCCTGGATACCCGTGGCTCGCTCTCCATCTGCACTCGGTTCAGCGCTAGCCGTTGGATGATAAACGGACTGAATGTGGATTTAACTGCCGCTTCGCTCCGCAGGCCGCGCCGCCATTGCTGCTGTTTTTATAAGCTGAATTCGTGAAAATACCGAGGTAAGTTCAGTCTCACTCCACCCTCAAGTCTTTATTATCACCCCCAAACAGTGCGGGCTGGTTTACATCTAAAACCAGGCATTGCTGCTCTGAAGAAAGGCCTTTATTTTACCCAAAAGAGGCAGTTTCTTGTTGTGTTTGTCGCCATATTTCCTCCCCCCCTTCAGTTAGCTGTAATGCTAGCAGGCTAGTTTGTGGACGGAGTGTCCTAATGCGTTTAAACGACCAAAGGAGAGGGAGGACACCGAGGAAAGGACACCGCCTGGTCGTGGTTTCTTCCAACAAACATGTTTGGAGTGCTTCACGTTAAAGCTGTGACTAGAAATAAGGGAACATAAACGTTGTGGTTTGGTTAAAGAGGAGCTAACGGTAGCTAGTGGCTAGCATACCATTCAACCTAGAGAAACCGAACGAGCTGCTGTTAGCCGAGCATTCCCCGAAAACAAGCAGCTCTCTGCGGCTTCATGCGGAGCAGCTGAGCCCGCCGGAGGCTCGCTACTGTCGGATATGAGTTGTGTGTTGCTCTGGGCACATTTCTTTCATTCATCAAGTGAACGCTATCGCAGTGGCAATCTGTTTCCGCCCCCTTTAAATACACTCTGCAGCAGCCAACTGACATCATGATCTCATGAATTGAAGCCGAACCTCAGAGTACACTAACGGTCCAATACTGTTTATGTTTAAGTTGCACAATAAAGGGGAAAAAGCAGCTGTGTAGACACATTCTGTTTCATCTGCTGTCAACATACGAGATGGACAGATAACATAGAACAAGCTAAATGTTGCAGGGGATGTTGCAAGAGACACACACACACATTGTGGTGGAAAAGGCACTCAGATATTTTAAGACATGCATCGGAAATATCTCCGGCTTTTAAAGTACTATGTATTATTCCTGCTTTCAAGATTTTGAGTTTAAACACAAAAGTATTAACATCAACTTACTCAAAGTACTTGTTATGAAGAATGTCCTATTTAGTATACTAAATAACTGAATTATAATCCTTAAGTTATTAATGTATTGTATAATAAAAACCTGCAACCTTATAGGAAACTGAAGTGATCCAATATATGTGTCCAACATGTAGTTAAGTAGTATAACACCTAAATCCTGAAGTACAACTTTAGGGTAGTTGTACTTTAGTGTTTGCACTTTGTTGCATTCTCTATCCAAGGAAAAGGTGTTGCTGTTTTAACAAAAAACCTCTCACAGAGTTCACTGACTATCATTCATTGGTTTTGTAGTCTTTGTTAAACACAGTTTGACTTGTTCTCTGGGCAAGGTGATCAATCTTAAACATGTTGTATCATCCAAGGATCATTTATTTTCCTTCTAAGAGTCATGGTTGCACAACAAAATGCAGTGCGGTCCATTTGTGCTGCAAGAGATGCACTCTACAGGACAGTAGCACATTTTCAGGAATGTAACCGGCAGCTACCAAAACAATGTGGAATAAATGAACATCAGGGAAACATTAACCATCAACTCTGTTTGCGTACCAGGTATTGTTAATGTAAACACAGTCTGTCTCCTTCCTCACTGGAGTCCTGGGTTCTGCCCGTCAATTGCAATAGCTGTCACAGCAGTTTCTTATTTCTTCCATATTATTTTCCTATAACCAGGCATCATCCAGGAGCAGTCTAAGTGGTTGCTAAGCTTGAGGTCCTAGCAGGGGGGGTTCCCACCTTGGCTCTCCTTCCCCTCCCGGTCTGTCCGTGCTCACTGGAGTTTGCTCCAGCTGGCCTGGCTGTGTGGACAGAAGTTTCCGTGGGCTCGTCTGTTGCACTTTATCCAATCCCCACGCGTCCTTTTCTTTTGTAGTAGTAGAACATAGAACGAATGGTCAATTAATGATAAGCTCTTTTGTAATGAGGTCCTTGAGGTTATCTGCATTAGTAAAACATTGATAGTGTTTATAAAGGACTGGCTTATCTAAAGCCAGTTGAGTAGCACTTGAAATATGTTGGCTCTCTGAAACCTGATGTACTTGTATGATTCTGTTTTCTTCAAGTTTGTATCTTGTTGGTCGAACGCACTTATTGTAAGTGGCTTTGGATAAAAGCGTCAGCTAAATGTAATGTAATGTGTTTTATGTTTGTTCTGTATCAGAATTCCAACTAACTCGCAAAGATGAAATGTGTGTTTTGACTGGAAATAATTCTCTGGTCCTCGTCCTATGATTAAAGGCGGGAAGAGGTGATTACATCGTTGTGTAAACACAAGCTGCCCATCATTACTTATGCAATGCCTCATTACATCCTACAAGTCTTTCATTCAGTGTTTTTCTGGATTTCAGGGTCTTTAGGCTTCATAATGAAGAAGAAAATTCGCCATCACCGGCCTGCGGTGCTGAAGAGAGATTCCTCTCCCATCAAGCCGTCGCCAAACCGCGAGACGCTGACATATGCAGAGGCGCAGAGAATTGTAGAGCTGGAGGTGGACGGCCGCGTTCACCGGCTCAGCATCTACGACAAGATGGACGTCATCTCCGACGACGACCCCACGGCGCAGGAGATCATGGAGTGCAACAGCAACAAGGAGAATAACGAGAAGCCCCAGCAGGTCCTGGTGCGCTCTGTGCGCCTCAAAAACAACCAGCAGAAGAAGAACGCTGCACTCATGGCCTCACACGGTGTCACCAGCACACACAGCAGCACCACCGGCCTGTTGGAGGCAAAGGTTAGAACGGTGGAATACAACCTTCCGGTGGTGCCCAGGAGGCCGTCGGCGTATTACAAATACACGGAAAGGACAGCGGAGGAGTTGGACGAGGAGGTGGAGTACGATATGGACGAGGAAGACTACGCCTGGTTGGAGCTCTTCAATGAGAAGAGGAAGAACGATGGCATCAGTCAGGTGTCTCACAACCTGTTTGAGTTCCTCATGGACCGCTTTGAGAAGGAGTCGTACGCAGCTACGCAGGGTCAGAGCGACCTGCAGTCGCTGGTGGACGAAGACGCTGTTTGCTGCATCTGCATGGATGGAGACGGAGCTGACAGTAACGTCATCCTCTTCTGTGACTCCTGCAACATCGCCGTGCATCAGGAGTGCTACGGCGTGCCGTACATCCCCGAGGGCCAGTGGCTGTGCCGCCACTGCCTGCAGCGTCCGTTGCGGCTTTCTGAGTGTGTCTTCTGCCCCAACAGAGGCGGAGCCATGAAGAAGACCGACGATGACCGCTGGGGCCATGTAGCATGCGCCCTGTGGGTGCCCGAGGTCGGCTTCTCTGACACTGTTTTCATCGAGCCCATCGACGGTGTTCGTAACATCCCACCGGCGCGCTGGAAGCTCACCTGCTACCTGTGTAAAGAGAAGGGTGCAGGAGCGTGCATTCAATGCGACAAAATCAACTGTTACACCGCCTTCCATGTCAGCTGCGCCCAGAGGGCCGGCCTCTACATGAAGATGGAGCCCGTCAAAGAAGTGACGTCGTCCGGCTCCGCCACCTTCTCTGTGAAAAAGACCGCCTACTGCTGCAGCCACACGCCCGAGGGGTGCGACCGCCGGCCGCTCACCATCTACGACAAGCCGCATCCCAAAAATGGAGCCTGCCACAAGAGGGCCGACAAGAGGGGGAAGTACCGGGGCAAAGGCTGGCAGAAGAAGAAGAGTAAAAGAGGGGAGCCAGAACCAGAGCATGAGACCCCCACCAACACTGGGCCCAGTATCACTGCTTCAAGGTAGGCACTGAACTTCTGTTCAACATAATGCTGTATAAACCTGGAATTATCAGAAATCATTTAATAGGAGTTTAACGGGTCAATAAACAGCAGTCTGACCATCATAACCGAGTTAATGCAGATATAACCAACAATAATATAAAGCTTAAAATATAGAGAATGTTGCTCTTTAATTATAAGTGTTAATGGAAGAACATTTCATTGTTTCCCCATCAGTTTCGACACCATCCTGAACCAGGTGGCGGTTCAGAGGAAGCGTGTCTTCGTGGAGCGAGTAATGAGCTACTGGGTGCAGAAGAGGCAGTCGAGGAACAATGTGCCGCTGATCCGCCGTCTGCAGGCCAACCCTCAGCCTCCCAAAGTCAAGAAGTTGGTCAGTGCTGCCGACATAGCGGAGCATTGTCCTGTTAATGTCGTTCTACCCGCTCCAATTAAGTTGGTTTGTCCGCTGCAGAATCGCATGGAGACGAATCAGGCGCTGAAGGAGCAGCTGAAGGAGTGGCACCGCCTCCGCCACGACCTGGAGCGAGCGCGCCTGCTGCTGGAGCTCATCAGGAAGAGAGAGAAGCTGAAGAGAGAGGAGGTACAGTCACTTCAGCTGAATACAATAACAATGCTTTAAATTCATAATGATGCTATGTAGTTACGAACATTTTCACCAAAAGCCGTCCAGGTTTGAATGATACATTTGATTTCTGAACTAACGTCGTATTTAAAAAGTTTAAAGTATAATCCCCTTGTGCTTACACATTTGATCACTCCACTGTTTGTGAAATATTTGTTTTATTTGACTTAAACATGCTTATATTTGCTGTTTGTACCGCAAAAACATTATTATTTACACAAAGAAAGTCTTTTTCTGAGTTTGAATCATAAAAGGAGTATTTATATATACATAATAAGGCTTTATATTTGCTACCAATTTCACCAAAACCTACCAGATTTTGTTCATTAGTTGGATTTTAGTTTGAAAGATTATTGAGACAACATCAAGGGGACTGCCCTCTTTCGATGTGCATACACATTTGATCACACTAACCTATGTTATGTTCCTCAAACACCTACATGTGGTCGTTGTCATGTGACTTTCTGTACCACGAAAATGTTTTGTTTAAACAATTAAAAATAATACGTTTATTTAGTATAGATGAGATGAGAGTAACACCTACTCACTTCCGGGTGAAAATGACGGCCCCGCCCACTTTTGGGGGAAAACAAAGCTGTGTTTGAATGGCGGTCAATTCAAATTCTGAAGTTTTTGCCAATCCGATCATTTAAGAAAACCGTGGATTTTTGGATCTTCAAAGGGCTCGATTACGATGGCCAGTCTGGCAAACAATTAAAACTGATTTTAATTTAACCATATATCGAGCCCGATCGTCGATTTCCAATGATTTAATGTAATAGTTTGCCTGACTGGCCATAGTAACCGGGCTCTTTGAAGATCCAGAAATCCACGGTTTTCTTACATTTCTGATCGGATTGGTAAAAACTTCAGAATTTGAATTGACCGCCATTCAAATTACGGCTTTGTTTCCCCCCCAAAAGTGGGCGGGGCCGTACTTTTTGCCCGGAAGTGACGCATGTGTTACTCTCATCTATCGCACCTTTCACAGAAATAGAATTCACAAAGTGCTTCACAAGAAAGAACAAAAGTTAAAAACTAAGACCACAGAAACATGAATACAATAACAACCATGAAAACAAAACACAGACCGCGTGGAGTCCCGAAAGGAACAAACATAAGAACACATCACACACATCTCAAGTAGAAACAAAAGCCAATGTAAAAAGATAGTTATTCAGTAGTTTTGTTAAAAGCTTCTCCAGAGACAGCAGAGCCGATGTCAATAGGGAGAGAGCTCCATAGTGTTGGAGCCACCACTTGAAAAGGCACGGTAAAAAAAATGACGCTAACTTGTGTTCTCCCGTCAGATGAAGCTGCAGCAGTCGGCGCTGGAGGTCCAGCTGACCCCCTTCAACATCCTGCTGCGAGCCGTGCTCAGTCAGCTGCAGGAGAAGGACCAGTACAGCATCTACGCTCAGCCCGTCAACGTCAAGGAGGTCTGCCTCGTTTATCAGTCTGTTCAAATATCTGAGTTATCGTACGTCAATTACACTGTGGATGTGGAGCCATGGTGAAAACATGTGAATGTATCTACTAAGGAGGTTATGGTTTGTTTTGGTTTAATTGTCTGTCTTTCAGCAAGGTTAGGAAAGAAAACCTACAGGCACTATATACATACAATATTGTTTAAGGGAGGGGTGCCCAACCTTTTTTGAACCGAGAGCTACTTTTAAAGTTGCCAGTCTGCCGAGATCTACCAGTCCAAATAGAGAGGCGTAGCCATTACTGACAGCCTACTACCAGGTAAATACACACTTCTACTTGTATAAAACTGACCTTTGTACGATTAATACTCCATAAAATACTGCAGATCCTTTATCTTACCTCTTTCTAATCTACACAAGTATTTAACTGAAGCTACACAACAGTGTTGTTGATACAGAGTTGGAGTTTATTCACACGTCACTACAGTGGGTAATGTTTTCAAGAAACATTGAACAGTGCTGCCACATATGACAGGAAAAAAGAAAAGACTCTGAACCCTTTCTTTGCCATTAAAATTAGGCTTACTAATAAGACAACTCAGATCTGAAGCTACACAGGAATCTGCTGCCAAAGTGCAATAAAAAAGACAACATTAATAGAATCAAACCCTTTTTTTGTTGCATTTTAGTAGATTATAAAAAGAAATGCCTTTAAAATAGGGTGCAAGCAACACTAGATTCTTAACCTGAATTGATAATAGACTATAATCAATTTAAGTTTGCATTCTTATACCATTTTGTACAATAATTATAATGAATGAGTTCAAACAAACTAAAACTTACAGCTGATTAATAACGGTATCTAACTTGAGTTTTTATCATATCAAAAACCTGTTGAAATGCTACTGTTATTTTTACTGTCCCCCAAAAGCGCGTCGGCAGCCTCCAGGAATGCTTCTTTCACAACTTCGCCGTCTTTGAAAGACTTCATGTGTTTCTCAAGAACGTGACTGACACGATAAGATGCTCTGGAGCAGCCTTGCTCTTGTTGTTGGGCCTGGTGAAAATGGACTGCTGTGCATTTAGCTGTCCTTTCAGGCCCCTCCCCTTTTGGGAGCGTAGGGCAGAATTAGGAGGGAATTCCGTCTCGTAGCGTTTGTGCACTGTTTTGAAATGCCGCTCCTAAATTACCCTTCTTCGATAAAGCCACGCTCGCATTGCAGATGAGAGACAGATGAGAGACAGATGAGAGACAGATGAGAGACAGATGGACTTTGAATTGGAATAGATACAAAAATAATCATCCTCCCACTCGGAGTGAAAATTATATATTTTGGGCTTTTTTGCTTCTCTCATAATTGCGGTCTTGTGTGTGTGCGGACTGTCACGTCAGCGAAATAGTGCCCACTGCCCACCAGCCACGCCCCGACACATGGGGTTACGCCGGCCAATCACAAAGCTTTGATGCGTTCAAGTGCATTATTCTGGCACAGGAAGATTATGTTAGAGGACATTAACGATAAAACAGAATATTGTTGTTCTATTTTTAGAGACATCTCGCGATCGACTGGGAATCTCCCGGTCGTTCGTGATCGACTGGTTGGGCACCCCTGGTTTAAGGTTTTAGCTTGGGCCATGAATAAACTGATTGAATTTGAAGCGGATCTGAATGACGGGGCACATACAAAAATGATGTACAACGTTTGATAGCAGTTTGACTAAAGAGACTTTTGTGCTGCATTCATGTGGTGTCGTAAAAATCTGGAAAAATGAGTTCCCTACTTGGAAAATTCATATAAACGCCTCAGAAAGAAGAAACAGCCATCAATGTGTTTCCGCGTTACGACCTAAAGCGCAAGTCTGAAAAACGATTTAGCTAAACGGGGACCATCCGAGGAGCACCTGAATGCACCATGGGTCCCACTGTAGTTTCCACTGTAAGTATAACGCTACTAGCTGTTATGAAAAGGGTAAATCATTATGGTGAAAAAACAAGACATTGTGGCAATAGATGTCTGCTATTAAACGACTTATCGACTGGCACACATTGTACAAAGTGGGTCTCTGAAAGTCTCTCTCGGTCTTCAACGTGTCCTCTTGTGTCTCCTGCAGGTCCCGGACTACCTGGACCACGTGAAGAACCCCATGGACTTCTCCACCATGAGGAAACGCATCGACGCTCACGAGTACGGAAGCCTGGACGACTTCGAGGCCGACTTCAACCTCGTCATCTCCAACTGCATGAAGTACAACAGCAAGGACACGTTCTTCCACAAGGCAGCTCAGCGGATGCAGGACCACGGGGGGGCGATCCTCCGCAGAGCCCGCAGAGAGGTGGAGAGGATCGGGTTCGACTTCCCCAGCGGGCTGCATCTCCCCGAAGCCCCAAAACCAGCGGCGCCAACCCCCTTCTCCTGGGAGAAAGGTACGAGAGATCATTAGTTGTGTTTTTACATGTCTGAGGGTTTTCAGTCTGTGGCTATACGTATGGATTTATTTCCCCGTGCTTTTACATTAGTTTATTTTTGTCCGATCGGTTTTGTCTAAATGTATTTATGCTGCTTTTCATATATATTTATTGATGTACAGCACTTTGGTCAACTTTTTAAAGTTTGATTGGATCGGATTAGGAAATAGAAAATCTATCAAGGAAAGAAATGATAATCAATTAACTGTTTAAGTCATTTCTCCGGTAGCATGTTTTGATCCTAGTTTATTTATTTAATTTCGCACATCGGGAACTGAATGTCCGTGTATTTAGTCTGCTTGTTCGGGCATTGGTGATCATCTGTGTGCTTTGTTACATTCCACCACTGATTAATGGGTTAACTAATGCATGGTCGTCATAAAACTAGCAGCACCAACCACCTTCTCCTGGGAGGAAAGTAAGATCAGCAGGAAACAGAAAATCTATCAAGGAAAGAAATGACAATCAATGAACTGTTAAAGTCATTTCTCCGGTAACATGATTTGATCCTAGTTTATTTATTTTCCCACGTTGGGAACTGAATCTCTGCTGGAGTTTTGTCTACTTATCGGGCATTGGTGATCATTTGTGTGCTTTGTTACATTCCACCGCTGATTAATGGGTGGACTTATGCATGGTCAACATGTTTGTAGTTTTGTTTTAAACCTAACCATCAAACCTCCAGCAACAGCAAAACATTTGCCGTTTATATTTTCATACAAAAGTGGCAGAAAAGACTGTTTTTAGATTTGAATTCTCTCAAAAATGTTTGCTAGCTTCACTCTGAATTGTACTATATCAAACTTAATTTACTTGCATTTCTAACTGACAAAACAAGTTATCAACTTTGACTTTTAGAGACGATGCATGGTCAACATATTTGTAGTCTTGTTTTAAACCTTACCAACAAACCTTCAACCACAACAACAAATTATCCTACATGAACTACTTGCGTTTTGGACTGACAAAACAAGTTATATAAAGTAATCAACTTTGACTTTTAAAGACTGAGATGGACTTTTTAGACGATTTTCATTTTATACACCAAAACATTCATTTAGAAAATAACAGTATATATATTATTAGCTGATGTTATGGAGCTAATACTGATGCTACTACCTGATGTCTCCCTCAGTGGACCGGCTGCTGAGCCCCTCGTACCGCCGGCTGACCCCCCTGGAGGAGCAGCTGAAGGAGCTGCTGGAGAAGCTGGACCTGACCACGGCCATGAAGCACAGCCCGTCCCGCAGCAAGAGGCTCAAGCTGCTCAAGAAGACCATCATGGAGGTGCGCAACGAGATGAGCCTCAAGAACTCCCTCAGAAAGACGACACCAGCGACGGCCCCCAAGCCTGACTCATCAGAATCAGAGGAGAAACAACTACCTGAACCTCCGGCAGAGCCTTGCTCGCCCCCCGAGAAAAAGCCTTCCCCTTCGCCCACGTTAGAGCTGTTAGCGTCGCTGTCGCAGTTCCACTCCTCGTCTTGTGACTCGAAACCTCTGGAGTCCGTCAAACCTGGCGTCCCCATGGAGCTCGACGGCGACACATCTACCTCAGAGTCCCCCAACAAGCCCAACGGACACGCCCCCGACCCGCCTCTCTCCAACGGCGACATCCACATCAGAGCCTCTGGCGCCTGTAACCGACGCAACAACAACGTCTTCTTCCGCAAGTCCAAGAGCGCCAGCCCCCAGAAACATCACAAAAAATCAGGGGGCGTCCGTCGTGTCGCCGCCCACGTCGCCGCTCGGTTCCAAAACCTTCCTGTCGGTGGTGATCCCTCGCCTGGAGACGTTGCTGCTGCCCAAGAAGAGGAGACGCAGCAGCAGCGCCGACGGAGACGAGGAGGACGAGGAGTCGCCGATAAAACGCCTCGGCACAGGTAAGGACTCGTGTTTCAGTTAATGATCCAAAGGCTTTATTGTCATATGCTCAGTAGCTACAGGGTAGATACGGCAATGAATATCTTAGGCGGGGCCTCGTTCATTCCTATAAGAGCTGCTCATTGGCGCATGAAGACAAAATGGCCCAACTTTTGAGAGCGAAACGTCACGAAAGTAATCATATAATCCGTTCTTATGCGTAAAGGTACAACTCATGTAGTACTGAACACGTCACATGAATGTGCCGGGCGGCGCGGTCCCGTGTGTTAGATCCGTGTTCATAATGCAGAGGAAAATAACTCTCAGAATAACGTTATTAGCACATTTTACAACTTGAGGAACAAATGTTTTTAATAAGGGCTATACAAGTGTTCATACTGGGCAGTTTATTTAGTTTAAAAACAATTATCCAACGATTTACAGACGTCTCTTTCCCCATGGAAGTCAATGGGGAAAAAGTGTTTCCGGGCCCAGCGACGGTACGGAAGTGTAGTACCGCCATTTGGCCACAACGAATATTTTCCTCAAAGAGTCCGGCGCACTTTCTGGGGGCTTGGTATGTGCGCTCACAGAGCATGCGCCCCTTAAGACGTCTGTAAATCAGACGTCTTAAGGGGCGCATTTCCCAATGTTAGTCAATGGGGAAAAGTTGTTTTGGGCCGGGTGACGTCACGGACTGATACGGAAGTTGCAGTACCGCCGTTTGGACACAACGAATGTTGGGCACAGAGTCCGGCGCACTTCCTGGGGCCTTGGTTTGTACCCTTAACCCTGAAATATACTGACAATGTTTCTGTTCTTTTACCTTCAGGCATAGTGAACGGTTTTGTGGTGGAGGAAGAAGGGGAAATCTCTCCGTCTCCACGACTGCTGGAGCCTCGGCGCCGCTGTGCCTCCGAGTCGAGCATCTCCTCCAGCGGGAGCGTCCTCTGCAGCACCAGGTGAGTGCGGAGGAAAAGAACAGACACTGTGATGGGGCTCATCAGAATCAGAATCGGTTTTATTACCAAGTAGGTTTACACATACGAGGTATTTGCTTTGGTATCAGCTGGATAGTTTTGCAATCATTTCCTTCAGCGATGATGATATGACAGGAGAAGTTAGTAGCTGAGGTCTCCAGGGGACTTGGAGCAAAAATACCAAGTTGTATAAAAACAGATTCCCTTTTTTTTAACTCACTGGGTGTTTCTCAATGTCGAGGACGCTTCCTTGGTAGGACATGTCTTCCGAGTCACTTCCTTCAGAAGCTAGGCAAGAATCCTTCTTGGTATTCGGAGAACAAAGAGTGGAACAGGCGAGCAAGTGTGCAGGTGTGCGTCATATGAGAGGCCCCGCCTTAAATGTTCCGCCACAGATTTGGGGAAATTGTTCCGTGCGCAAAGCATTGTGGGGATTTTAAGACCGCAGGAGGATACACATGTGCAGCCTCGAAATGTCTCGCTACGAAGGACGCCGGGCTCGGTAGAATTCCAAGGAGCCTGGACATTGGAACAGTCCTTCGGCGGCACTCGATGCCGTAGCATCCTTGAAATAGTGGCTCTGGAGCATCCTTCCTTGACATTGAGAAACACCCCATGTCCTGTACTGGAAGCCTAACCTTTGATTCGGCACCCGGCTTTGATATTCCTTACATGTAAAGTTTGAGAAACACCGTATTTAAAAAAAATGTTTTCGTTATAACAAGAAAACATTTTATCTTCTCGTAAAACACAAGAATATTAAAACAAATATTACCCTTTTTACTTTTGTTTTCTCTCGTGGATCGACTGTCAGGCCATTCTGACAGTATGATACATCAAAAAGAGACAGGTTATTTGAGCCATAGCGATACATGAGGATGAGGAATAAATATTGATGTAAAAGAGTCAACCATTGTTTGTTGAAATCATTTTGCATGTGCTGAAAATGAGAAGAAATATAATAAAATAAAACTACTAGAAAGACCTTGCTGTAATTGAAATGATCACACTTTAACAGGAAGCTTGGCATATTTAGTTTTAGTATTTAGTTACTTTGGTTTTAAAGTTTATCCGCAGTTTCAGACCCTCCACACTCGAGATGTTTCGTACCTTTTCCCTTACCTTAGCTTTTCCTTCGTCTCTTCCAGCACCGTCATCGTGCCTAAAAGCGGTAAAGGGCGGTCGCCGGCGGCTCGACGGAGCACGGTGGACGATAAGAGCACTCTGATGACCTGCATCGAGAACGGGGAGTTCCCCAAAGCTGCCAAAGTGTCTCCAGGTGAGCCGAGCACCGTCCGTCCGTCCGTCTGCATGAAACCGCACGGCACGCTTTCCATCCGCTGATTTACGCATTAAAAACATTAAATATACTAACCCTGTTAATGTGCCGGTGTATGTTGGTTTGATTCCCTCACATCACTTTCTTTCTACGGTTCCACCTGCGCGAGCCAATGAACAGAGAGGTTAAAGTCGGTTTTAAATACAGTTTACCAAACTCACACTGTGTTTCAAACTGAGGTTCAGGGGCCCCTCGAGTTCCTGCAGGAAGTCAGCAGAGACTCACAGCTGCAGCCCTACAGGAAGTGGTGAAAAAAAAAACAGGAAGCATGTGATCGAAGTGTTCAGAGAGTTGTAGAATCACGTTAGGACTACTCGGACAACAACATCCAGTCCATTCAGCCGATTATCTCTGGTTTTTATCATACACATCTAGTCTCATTCGATTAAACCCTTTTATCCGGTGGAATAAGTACAATATATTAAGAAATACACAGCAGAAGAACGTGTGCAATTCTGAGCTGAATAACCTAAACAATTCAGAAACCAATGCTTTATTTGATCACAATTTGATTAACAGAAATACTAGAGTTACTACACAAAAGTAGGACTTCTGAAAATGACACTACACGATCCACTCGAGAGAAGAGGTCTCACTCTGTTCGATTTGTAGGATCTAGAAAACGACAGCGGATTACAGAGAGCCTCAGTTCATTCAAAGAAAACCGAAGCTCCTCACTAAGTGTGTTGTTCTCTGATCTGTGATTAACAATGTGAGGAATCTGAGCTTAGTTAAATCTGCAAAACTCTTCATAATCACACTCTACGTTTCCAACGCAGTGAAATACTCGTGTCCTTAAAGGTAGGGTAGGTAAGAATGGAGAAAGCAGCTCGAGTGCGCTAGAATGTGAAAATACACAGCCGGAAACAATCTGCCACTTCCTCACAGAGCCCCTCCTCCAACACACAGGAACGCGCACATGACCAATGACCATCCAGTTACTTTAGCCGGCTCAGATGATTGGTCGTGCTTTTTACAGCGCTACGGCTTCCACAGATGATATTTTATGTATTTATTTTCAAAGCACTTCAGATATTCATTGCTATCGGGATGTTAAGAGCATTCCATGGAATATAACAAGTGTTTCTGAAGTGAATTACCTACCCCACCTTTAAGGAGACAACTTCGTTATGATTCAACAAAATATTTTCCTCTTACTAAAAACTTACAAATAGACGTGTAATTGTTAGGAAGGAGTTGCGCTTTGACCGACGTGATGACACAAATGAAAGGCGTTTAACCGTAAGCATGATTATTTGTATCGATGTTTTTAACTTACATCTATTGAATACCTACCATCTCTATCCATATTGATGTTGCCTTACATATTTTCTTGCGTTTGGCTTTCCAAATTCTTACAGTCTTTGAAGTGTGTGTGTGTGTGTGTGTGTGTGTGTGTGTGTGTGTGTGTGTGTGTGTGTGTGTGTGTGTGTGTGTGTGTGTGTGTGTGTGTGTGTGTGTGTGTGTGTGTGGTGTGTGTGTGTGTGTGTGTGTGTGTGTGTGTGTGTGTGTGTGTGTGTGTGTGTGTGTGTGTGTGTGTGTGTGTGTGTGTGTGTGTGTGTGTGTGTGTGTGTGTGTGTGTGTGTGTGTGGCTCTGAATACTTCATAACCTGCTTATCGTTGTTCCTGTAGAGGTGTGGAAGCCCCCCCCTGCCTCTCCATTTGTTCTGGAGCCTCTTAAACTAGTTTGGGCTAAATGTAGTGGATATCCGTCCTACCCCGCCCTGGTGAGTGAGTGCTTGTCCCCCCCCCCTCTGTGTCTCATTACCCATCAGCCCCTCTGCCATCGTGCGTGCAGTAGCTCGTGATTTGTGCTCACAGCCACGCGGGAGCTTGGCCCATAACGGACTGCTTGTTGTTTGTGGGCGTCTTCGCTCAGAGCGCCTCGGCTCGTGCATGCTTGTGTCTCCGCCTGCAGGAAACTCTCCGCCCTGTCAGCGGTCTGTCCGTTTCCAACCCACTTTAGATCTGACCACGCCCACTTTGACGAGAACCATTTCATATTGAATAATCCATTTTTTGCACAATTAATGTATATATATAATAAACTGCATTATATTTTGTTACTCGACATTTTTCTACTTTTTAATCCTATTTAATTTGTACTTCAGAAATATTTTGGATTGTTTATTTCTAGTGTCTTAATTGCTCTTATGTACGTTCCCTTGTTTTTTTATGCTGCTGCAACGCAAACATTTCCCAAATTAGGATCAATAAAGTACTTCTTATCTTCCTATCCAACGGAGCTCTGCAGGGCTGAGTACATTTTAATTAAGAAGACCAAACTAGCAAACAATATGCAGCCTAATAGTGCGTTTATTTTGTTTGTCACATTTTGTACACAACTACAGGATGAGTTTATGACACGCGCACACACACACACACACACACACACACACACACACACACACACACACACACACACACACACACACACACACACACACACACACACACACACACACACACACACTCACTGTCAGAGGATACAAAATATCCCTTTGCCTCAGCTGATAAACAGCCCATATGGTTTTTCCCTAGCTAGAGTCGCCGTGATATTACTTCAGTCAGACGTTCTCTTCACACGTCGTTCAGCAGAGATACGTTGCCGTGGTTACTTCTCACCTGGGTTGGACAAACGACAGACTGTAACCTCGCTCTTACTCCAATCCTCCTCTCTCTCTTCTTCTTCTTTGGCCGTCACAGATCACGGCCCCCAGAGTGCGGCGGACGGGGGGGCAGCGGGGCGCGGCGGAGCTTCCCCCGCCGCCCCCCCCCCCAGGACGTTCTCAGAGCCGGAGAGCAGATGCAGTTCAGGTCCGCAGAGAAACTCTTCCTCGTCCACTTCTTCGACAGCAAGCGCAGCTGGTGAGGAGCCCACTTTACTACTTTCACTTTACTGTAACAGAGTATTCCTACTTTCTGGTACTTCTACTTTTACTCAAGTACAAAACCTGAGTACTTCTACTTTTACTCAAGTACAAGACCTGAGTACTTCTACTTTTACTCAAGTACAAGATCTGAGTACTTCTACTTTTACTCAAGTACAAGATCTGAGTACTTCTACTTTTACTCAAGTACAAGATCTGAGTGCTTCTACTTTTACTCAAGTACAAGACCTGAGTACTTCTACTTTTACTCAAGTACAAGATCTGAATACTTCTACTTTTACTCAAGTACAATATCTGAGTACTTCTACTTTTACTCAAGTACAAGATCTGAGTACTTTTACTCAAGTACAAGATCTGAGTACTTCTACTTTTACTCAAGTACAATATCTGAGTACTTCTACTTTTACTCAAGTACAATATCTGAGTACTTCTACTTTTACTCAAGTACAATATCTGAGTACTTCTACTTTTACTCAAGTACAAAACCTGAGTACTTCTACTTTTACTCAAGTACAAGATCTGAGTACTTCTACTTTTACTCAAGTACAAGATCTGAGTACTTCTACTTTTACTCAAGTACAAGATCTGAGTACTTCTACTTTTACTCAAGTACAAGATCTGAGTACTTCTACTTTTACTCAAGTACAAAACCTGAGTAGTTCTACTTTTACTCAAGTACAAGATCTGAGTACTTCTACTTTTACTCAAGTACAAGATCTGAGTACTTCTACTTTTACTCAAGTACAGGATCTGAGTACTTCTACTTTTACTCAAGTACAAAACCTGAGTACTTCTACTTTTACTCAAGTACAAGATCTGAGTACTTCTACTTTTACTCAAGTACAAGATCTGAGTACTTCTACTTTTACTCAAGTACAATATCTGAGTACTTCTACTTTTACTCAAGTACAAAACCTGAGTACTTCTACTTTTACTCAAGTACAAGATCTGAGTACTTCTACTTTTACTCAAGTACAAGATCTGAGTACTTCTACTTTTACTCAAGTACAAGATCTGAGTACTTCTACTTTTACTCAAGTACAAGATCTGAGTACTTCTACTTTTACTCAAGTACAAAACCTGAGTAGTTCTACTTTTACTCAAGTACAAGATCTGAGTACTTCTACTTTTACTCAAGTACAAGATCTGAGTACTTCTACTTTTACTCAAGTACAGGATCTGAGTACTTCTACTTTTACTCAAGTACAAAACCTGAGTACTTCTACTTTTACTCAAGTACAAGATCTGAGTGCTTCTACTTTTACTCAAGTACAAGACCTGAGTACTTCTACTTTTACTCAAGTACAAGATCTGAATACTTCTACTTTTACTCAAGTACAATATCTGAGTCCTTCTACTTTTACTCAAGATCTGAGTGCTTCTCCCACCTCTTCATCACACTGACCTCTCGTTTCCTCTCCTCCTCCTCTCCTCTCCTCCTCCTCTCCTCCTCTCCTCTCCTCCTCTCCTCTCCTCCTCTCCTCCTCTCCTCTCCTCTCTCCTCAGGCAATGGCTTCCTAGATCCAAGATGGCTCCCTTTGGGGTCGACCGGACCCTCGACAGAGCCAAGCTGACGGAGGCTCGCTGCTCCAGAGGCCGGAAAGCTGTGCGCCTCGCCTTCGATCGAGCTTTGACCCACCTGAATCGTGTCAGCGGACTGAAACCCCCCCCCAAAACAAACCCCCCCTTAAAACCTCCCATCAGCCATCTCTCCTCTCTCAGCTTTCATTCTGAACACCTTCACAGCGGACACTCAAGCTTCCGCCTCATACGCACAGACACATGTTTACCATTTCCTGCTAAACTGGATCATTTTCATGTCGTTCATGTCCCCCCCCCCTCGACCCCCCCCTCCCCCCTCCCCCCCTCCCCCTCCGTCTGACCTGTAGCTTGTGACGTCCATGTTGTTTTGTCAAAGAGCTATGCAAGGACTCGGTTAGCTGGTGCAAATAACAACCAATAAAAAGACTCAAACCTGGGCTGTGAGGACCGAAGAATCACAGGACGTAACCTGTTGAATGTGTCAGACTTGACCTCTGACCTCCTTAAAATGTGCTGTAAGACTGCTGCAACAATCTCACTGCCATGACATCAGTGTGTGTGAGTGTGTGTGTGTGTGTGTGTGTGTGTGAGTGTGTGAGTGCAGCAGCTCCTGTAAATATCCTGTACAAGGCCTGACACTAATTTATTCACTCCCTCAGTTTTGGTACATTAGTGGTTCAGATATTTATCCGGTCGGAGGAGACGACGCCCTGACGGTGTTTCTGCTGGTGCTATCTCTAACGCAGAGAAAACAAACATGCATACTGTACGGAACATTTTTATTTCAGCTCCTTTTTTACGGTTTTTGTAACTTATTGAGTTCTCAAGCTTCTTTGGCATTAACTGTTCTCGTGTGTTTGCATCTTGTTTTTTTTTTTTTACATGAATGTTTTTACTGGACTACTTTTTTTCCCTCGTTTGTACATATTTATATAAAATCTATATAGATGCTCTCAAAGTCTAAAATGCCTAAAGTGCATCATTCACACCGAAACCAAAAAAAGATCCTCTGCTGCCCACTAAGTTTCCCACTAATGTGGTTTTTTTTACCGCTGATTATCTCTTGTTTGTGTGCCGTGAAGATTTAAAGCTCACAGAATCATTTTGCCACCCGGACTGAGCGGCTGGAGGAGAGGAGAGAATGTGCCTGTACTAATTTATTGTAAAGCAGAAAATGTATATGCATTACTTTATAGAGAGAGTATTGTAAGAGAATACTACGGGCACACGAGGAGCCACACGTCGAGGCCCCTCGTCTTCTTCTGTTTATTTTTGGGGATTAATAGCATTAAAGCTGAATGGTGAGGTGATAGTGTTTGATGTTTTATTTTGGCAGGTTAGCGATGGGTAGACTTCCTGTTTTTTGTTTGTGTTGCCCTCTGGATGTGGATGTTGTGTGTGTAAATAGATTTGGTACTTTAGCTGATTCTCTGGGAAAAACCACAGTTATTATAGCCAACGGGACGGAGACCAGCCGACAGCAGGCCGGTGGGATTTTTATACTAAAACACTGAAAAATTAAAATATGTTATGAATCACTGATTGCTCGTGTCCTGGTTTTATTCCATTGAATTACACTCTCATATAATATTCTGGAAAAAAACATGTTTTATTTTTGTTAAAATTACCGAAACGTTTTCAGTTTCTCCATCCATCTTCCATCCATCCATCTTCCATCCATCCATCTTCCATCCATCCATCTTCCATCCATCCATCTTCCATCCATCCATCTTCCATCCATCCATCCATCTTCCCTCCATCCATCCATCTTCCCTCCATCCATCCATCTTCCATCCATCCATCTTCCCTCCATCCATCCATCTTCCCTCCATCCATCCAACTTCCCTCCATCCATCCATCTTCCCTCCATCTATCCATCTTCCATCCATCCATCTTCCATCCATCCATCTTCCATCCATCCATCTTCCATCCATCCATCTTCCCTCCATCCATCCATCTTCCATCCATCCATCTTCCATCCATCCATCTTCCCTCCATCCATCTTACCTCCATCCATCCATCTTCCCTCCATCCATCTTCCATCCATCCATCCATCTTCATCCATCCATCTTCCCTCCATCCATCTTCCATCCATCCATCCATCTTCCATCCATCCATCTTCCCTCCATCCATCCATCTTCCCTCCATCCATCCATCTTCCCTCCATCCATCTTCCATCCATCCATCTTCCCTCCATCCATCTTCCCTCCATCCATCCATCTTCCATCCATCCATCTTCCCTCCATCCATCTTCCATCCATCCATCCATCCATCTTCCATCCATCCATCTTCCCTCCATCCATCTTCCATCCATCCATCCATCTTCCATCCATCCATCTTCCCTCCATCCATCTTACCTCCATCCATCCATCTTCCCTCCATCCATCTTCCATCCATCCATCCATCTTCCATCCATCCATCTTCCCTCCATCCATCTTCCATCCATCCATCCATCTTCCATCCATCCATCTTCCCTCCATCCATCCATCTTCCCTCCATCCATCTTCCATCCATCCATCTTCCATCCATCCATCCATCTTCCCTCCATCCATCTTCCCTCCATCCATCCATCCATCTTCCCTCCATCCATCCATCTTCCCTCCATCCATCCATCTTCCCTCCATCCATCTTCCATCCATCCATCCATCTTCCCTCCATCCATCTTCCCTCCATCCATCCATCTTCCCTCCATCCATCTTCCCTCCATCCATCTTCCATCCATCCATCCATCTTCCATCCATCCATCTTCCCTCCATCCATCCATCTTCCCTCCATCCATCTTCCATCCATCCATCCATCTTCCCTCCATCCATCTTCCCTCCATCCATCTTCCATCCATCCATCTTCCCTCCATCCATCCATCTTCCCTCCATCCATCCATCTTCCATCCATCCATCTTCCCTCCATCCATCCATCTTCCCTCCATCCATCCAACTTCCCTCCATCCATCCATCTTCCCTCCATCTATCCATCTTCCCTCCATCCATCCATCTTCCATCCATCCATCTTCCATCCATCCATCTTCCCTCCATCCATCCATCTTCCATCCATCCATCTTCCATCCATCCATCTTCCCTCCATCCATCTTACCTCCATCCATCCATCTTCCCTCCATCCATCTTCCATCCATCCATCCATCTTCATCCATCCATCTTCCCTCCATCCATCTTCATCCATCCATCCATCTTCCATCCATCCATCTTCCCTCCATCCATCTTCCCATCCATCCATCTTCCCTCCATCCATCCATCTTCCATCCATCCATCTCTTCCCTCCATCCATCTTCCCTCCATCCATCCATCTTCCATCCATCCATCTTCCCTCCATCCATCTTCCATCCATCCATCCATCTTCCATCCATCCATCTTCCTCCATCCATCTTCCATCCATCCATCCATCTTCCATCCATCCATCTTCCCTCCATCCATCTTACCTCCATCCATCCATCTTCCCTCCATCCATCTTCCATCCATCCATCCATCTTCCATCCATCCATCTTCCCTCCATCCATCTTCCATCCATCCATCCATCTTCCATCCATCCATCTTCCCTCCATCCATCCATCTTCCCTCCATCCATCTTCCATCCATCCATCTTCCATCCATCCATCCATCTTCCCTCCATCCATCCATCTTCCCTCCATCCATCCATCTTCCCTCCATCCATCTTCCATCCATCCATCCATCTTCCCTCCATCCATCTTCCCTCCATCCATCCATCTTCCCTCCATCCATCTTCCCTCCATCCATCTTCCATCCATCCATCCATCTTCCATCCATCCATCTTCCCTCCATCCATCCATCTTCCCTCCATCCATCTTCCATCCATCCATCCATCTTCCATCCATCCAATCTTCCCTCCATCCATCTTCCCTCCATCCATCTTCCATCCATCCATCTTCCCTCCATCCATCCATCTTCCATCCATCCATCTTCCCTCCATCCATCCATCTTCCCTCCATCCATCTTCCCTCCATCCATCCATCTTCCCTCCATCCATCCATCTTCCATCCATCCATCTTCCCTCCATCCATCCATCTTCCCTCCATCCATCCATCTTCCATCCATCCATCTTCCCTCCATCCATCCATCTTCCCTCCATCCATCTTCCCTCCATCCATCCATCTTCCCTCCATCCATCCATCTTCCATCCATCCATCTTCCCTCCATCCATCCATCTTCCCTCCATCCATCTTCCATCCATCCATCCATCTTCCATCCATCCATCTTCCCTCCATCCATCCATCTTCCATCCATCCATCCATCTTCCATCCATCCATCTTCCATCCATCCATCTTCCATCCATCCATCCATCTTCCCTCCATCCATCCATCTTCCATCCATCCATCTTCCCTCCATCCATCCATCTTCCATCCATCCATCTTCCCTCCATCCATCCATCTTCCATCCATCTATCTTCTCCCCTTATCCGTGGTCGGGTCTCGGGGGTATCAGTTCCAGCAGAGAGCCCCAAACGTTCCTTTCCCCTCATCAACCAGCTCTGACTGGGGGATCCCAAGGCGCTCCCAGGCCAGCGAAGAGATATAATCCCTCCACCTGGTCCTAGGTCTACCCCTTGGTCTCTTCCCAGCTGGACGTGCCTGGAACACCTCCCCAGGCGCCCAGGTGGCATCCTAACTAGGTGCCCGAACCACCTCAACTGGCTCCTTTCGACGCGAAGGAGGAGCGGCTCAACTCCGAGTCCCTCCCTGATGACTGAACTTCTCACCTTATCCCTAAGGGAGACGCCAGCCACCCTGCGGAGAAAAACCCATCTCGGCCGCTTGTATTCAGTTTTTATTTCTGCATATTTTAATAGTTATAATGTTGTGACATTGTCTTAGATTTTTTTTAAATAATCTTTTCATTCATTATTATACATTATAAGGTGAATTTTACTTAATATATTTTTTCAATGGATTTTTTTAATTTGTATTCTGGATTTATTTTTAATTAATTTGTACTATTTAAATGTTTCGTAATTTTAATAACACTTATTTTTCAGCTTATGATATTTTAACTTGCTTTAAGACATTACATTAAATGCACAGGTATACCTATAGCATGCTTTGTGGCACATTTTGTAGAACAATTTAAGGGCTAGACTTAATACAAATTAAAAACATGAAAAATAAACAGTAAAAATGTGTACCAGTTTAATTATTATTTGTTTTTTATAACTAAAGATTTTAGGGGAATTTTCTTTAATATTTTATTTCCATTAATTATTTTGTTTCCTTATTTTCTCCTTAAATAATCTTGTTAATGATCAATAATCATTCATTAGATTTAATTGTAATTATTGAAACACGTTGGTAATTTTAATCTGGTTAAAATATATGAAAATAGTTAGATTTTAACTTTATAACACACTTAAGTACTTGAAACAAATCCTGCCCAACAACAACAATGAAAAAAACCTCTAAAATGAAATACTAAAAAGACATCTGGAGGATTTAGGAAGGTCTGGGCTCCAAATAAGTATAAATAATGAACGACAAATATAGATTACAGTGACAATTTTACTGAAACAGCTGACCCTCATACATCCAGCTGAACACCAGGTGGCGCTGTTGTTCTGTCTGTGAAACAGCTGATGATGCAGAAATGAAGAGAAAACACTGCAGTTACAAAATAAAACGGAGAAGAGCCGTGTTCATTGTGATTTGAAGATGAAAACAGAACAACATGATCCAAATCAGGTATCCACATCTGACATTGCACGATATTATCATGTGTCTTATTTGCATATTAATACTTTTTTAAATACCACGATTGTCGTAACACCTCCACTTAAAGGTGGGGTAGGTCATTTTGAAGAAACTAGAGATGGGCGAGTCATGATTCATCCGGATCATTAACCCGGATCCTAGTAATGAGCCGGTCGTGACGAGTCTCCCTCTCGATTAACCCGAGTCCTTTGAGTCCTACACCTGATGTGACGTAAAAATTAAAACTATAAATTGCGTCACTCTTTACTCTCTTTATAACGTGTAAAATCACATTACAACGTTGTTGTATCCAGAGATCCAGCAGACTCGTCGCCATGCACGAATCAACAGCAGATTCAGCCCCTCCTCCGGCTCCCGCGAGAGTCCCGTGAGCCGTGAGTGAGCCGTGAGTCCGCAAATCTCTGAGTCTGCCTGCGACTCGTCGAGGGAGCCGTGGGACTCGCGGGAGCCGTTGGACTCGCGGGAGCCGTGAGTGAGCCGTGAGCCGTGAGTGAGCCGTGAGTCCGCAAATCTCTGAGTCTGCTGCGACTCGTCGCGGGAGCCGTGGGACTCACGGGAGCCGTGGGACTCGCGGGAGCCGTGCGAGCCGGAGGAGGGGCTGAGTCTGCTGTAGATTCGTGCATGGGGACGAGTCTGCTGGATCTCTGGATCTGCTGCCTGCTATATGTTACGGCTCTGAGTCCTCGTAGGCTACTGGTCTCTCTCGATCATTGACCTGGATTCACGGATCCCGCGATTTTCCGGCTCTAAATTAAGTTTCAGTGTAGACTTCTAACACAATGTTCATGTTGTGCAACAGTCTCCTGTAATAATATCTGCATTTCCAATAAGGATCTTACTTGGAAACTCGTTTATTTTGAACATGGCACACAAAAAGAAACAAATGATAGAAAATTGCAAAACAGTTAGAATATATAAAATGTAATTATACAATTATTATTATTATTATTATTATTATTATTATTATTATTATTATTATTATTATTATTATTATTAAATGAAAACACAATTGTGCAAAATTAGCTTAAGTACAGGAACATATTAAAATAACTATATACATATAATGCAAAACACTTATTTTTTAAAATGCACACACACACACATGTTTTATTAAAGCAAAAGACACTGTGTAGCGGAGGTTAATGTAACGTTAGTTTAATATGCTGGTTAAATGCAACAACTTTTCGGTTTCACCGGTAGGATTTCTACGGTCTTGGTCATGCTGACTCATATGACTCAAATGACTCAAATGACTCGTATGATCCGGATCTCTTCAATGATTGACTCAGAAGACTCCGAGTCCATAAAATGATCCGGATTTGCCATCTCTAGAAGAAACCGGCTCGAGTGCGCTAGAATTTGAAAATACACAACCGGAAAAAATCTGCCCTTTCCTTACAGAGCCCCTCCTCCAACACACACGAACGCGCACATGACCAATGAGGGCACGAGATCAGTTTGTGCCCCGATTGGAGGCTGACAGGCAGGTAGGCCATCCAGTTACTTTAGCCGGGTCGGCTCAGATGATTGGTCGTGCTTTTTACAGCGCCACGGCTTCCACAGATGACATTTCTTTATGTATTTTTTGTCAAAGCACTTCAGATATTCATTGCAATCGGGATGTTAAGAGAATTCCATGGAATATAACAACAAGTGTATCTCGAGCCGGTTTCTCAAACTTACCTACCCCACCTTTCAGAGACACAATTATGTATTTTTCTCTGGAGCAACTAGACTGTAGCAGAAATGAATGGCATATATAATAAAATGCAATATACTTATTGTATTTAACTTAGTTTAACCTTTCAACTTTGCATTATATCATCAAATGCCTGTGAACATTGTACCTTTGGAGATTATGTTTTCCACCACTGGAGGTTCTTTAAGGATAACACTTGTCCTCAAGATGAACCAACTTTTTATACTCACATAAAAGTAGTGGATAGAAGTGCACATTTACTCGTATTTTATTTGCTGATCTTCTGCTACAAAAAAAAGTAGCCTAAGAGAAATGATGTAAGATTATTGTTTGATGCACGTACACTATTGTTACACAAGCTATTCCATGATTTCTGCTACAAAAGAACGTTTAAACGTTTAGTGTCTCTACTGTGACATGTCTCCATGCGTTAATGTTCAAAAAGGTCAGTCTCCAATAGAAGTGTGAGTGTTACTTAGTGATGTGTTCAAGGAGTCCAATGGAAGCGTTTAAACCACATAAGAAATACATCTAGGTTATTACGTATTAAAACGGTTTTAAAGGTGTTAATTATGTAACATTTTGGAGGCAATGTTTAGTTGCTGAGCTGAATGTATTGCTTCATACCAGGGGTGTCAAAATAAAAAAATGGGTACTAGTCGAGGGCCGGACTGGCTCAGTGTTTATTGCAAAACTTATTGAAATGAACTCATTGCACATATTAAACCTGGAACTAACAAAGCTTCAATTATTGCCTATAAAAACAACATTAAATAATCAGTTGCATTCATTTCTTACGGCTCTATCTGCAGATTTTCCAGAGTCATTTCTTATGAGTACATTTTTCCTCAGGCCAACAACAGCTTCAACAAAACTATTCCCCTCAAAGAAAAACCAAACATGCCCTGTTGGCGTGAGAGAGAAAGTGCAGAAGGAAACATCCATTAAACTCAGTGTGCTGCTCTGTGATGCTAGTTCAGATACTTGGCATCTCATCTTGGGTGCAAGGTCATCAAAGTTTGGGGTCAGGCACTGAGCGGAGGAGACCCTCAGGATGGAGTGAAGGTGTGCGTGCAATATACCGGCGGGCCAGATCTAATAGGAATTAGAAATTATCCTGCGGGTTGAAATTAAATCCACCAAGGGCCTGATTTGGCCCCCGGGCCTTGAGTTTGACACATGTGCTTTATACAGAGAGGAATTTCTGTTATCTGGTGAGAATATGGTGCACAAATGAAATGAAACACCTTTATTCCAAAAAAAATTTAAACAGAGTTATCACAATCTGACTGCTGAATTCTCAAGTGTTTGTATTTTTTCAAGAGGACAGACTGTTCCGGTGGTATTTGCTGCATTTATAGTGTGTGTATAGAAAAAGTGTTTATTTATGAGCTGGACACTGTTAATTACCCCTGCTTGCTCAGCTAATTATCTCCAACTTCAAAGACATGTTAACCCCCAGAGACCCAGAGAGCCCGTATGAGACGACGAGCTCAGCACGCCCGGAAATATCTGCTAATTGGAAGAAAATGTCGAGTCATTAGCAAATTATTCACAGGATGCATGACCGAGAAGAACTGGACCCAACGGTGTTCCCATTCCTTTATGGGGTTATATGGGTTTTTCTGCATGTAAATGGTCTGCAAAGGCTACAATTCTGACTTTTTTATTAAAATCTAAAAATGCTGACTTTTTTCTGAAAATCTAAAAATTCAGACTTTTTTCTGAAAATCATTATTTTTTCACTTTTTTTCAGAAAATGTCAACATTCTGACTTTTGCCTGGATATCTCATAATTCTGACTTTTTCCAGAATTTCTAAAATGTTTGACTTTATTCTGAGAATGAAAATCTCAACATTCTGACTTATTTCTCAAAATTGCAAAATATCTGAAAGGTCTGATTCAGACAGAGGGTGATCAGAGGTGCTGCAGCAAGTATGAGAACAACCTTGTTGAACATTAAAGCATGGAGACATGTCCCAGTAGGAACAACACATATCAATATGAACCTGAAATTGAGCTTAATACACTGGAAAAAATGCTGCTCCAAAAACAAGTTAAACAATAATGAAAATAAGCTGTTTTCACTAAATAAGTACAACAATCTGTCAATAGAACAAGTGAACATTTACTTGGTAAGATTTATTGAAATAAGAAGGGATATTTAGATGAGTCAGATGTAATTGTAATTAGATGGAGAACTCATTCTGAACTATATTTGACCAGAATCAGGAAATGTTACAAAATATGCCGCAAATGCTCAGAAGTTTTCTGTTTTCTGATGTTAGTTGTTGATTTTCTAATAAATATGTAAAAAAATATGTTTCATCTGAGAAACAACTCAAAATACTTCTAGTGGAGCCTCGCCGCGGCGAAACCGCGCCGCGCCACATAAGCGCATAGCTGCGCCGCATTTTCGGCTCAGTTGAGGCCCCCTCCGCAAGATGAGGCCCCCTCCGCAAGATGAGGCCCCCTCCGTAAGATGAGGCCCCCTCCGCAAGATGAGGCCCCCTCCGCAAGATGAGGCTCCCTCCGCAAGATGAGGCCCCCTCCGCAAGATGAGGCCCCCTCCGCAAGATGAGGCCCCCTCCGCAAGATGAGGCCCCCTCCGTAAGATGAGGCCCCCTCCGCAAGATGAGGCTCCCTCCGCAAGATGAGGCCCCCTCCGCAAGATGAGGCCCCCTCCGCAAGATGAGGCCCCCTCCGCAAGATGAGGCCCCCACCACAAGATGAGGCCCCCTCCGCAAGGTGAGGCCCCCTCCGTAAGATGAGGCCCCCTCCGCGAGGTGAGGTCCCCTCCGCAAGATGAGGCTCCCTCCGCAAGATGAGGCCCCCTCCGTAAGATGAGGCCCCCTCCGCAAGATGAGGCCCCCTCCGCAAGATGAGGCCCCCTCCGCGAGGTGAGGCCCCCTCCGTGAGATGAGGCCCCCTCCGCGAGATGAGGCCCCCTCCGCGAGATGAGGCCCCCTCCGCGAGGTGAGGCCCCCTCCGTAAGATGAGGCCCCCTCCGTAAGATGAGGCCCCCTCCGCGAGGTGAGGCCCCCTCCGCAAGATGAGGCCCCCTCCGTAAGATGAGGCCCCCTCCGCAAGATGAGGCCCCCTCCGCGAGGTGAGGCCCCCTCCGTAATATGAGGCCCCCTACGTAAGATGAGGCCCCCTCGGCGAGGTGAGTCCCCACGCAGTCTGCATGATCGGCCTGTAGGGAGGGACGGCCCTGTGTCCCTCCTCTCATCCGTCAAGAGCTGAAAAAGAAGAAGTTTCTCGCTTCATTAGGAACTCTCACCGCTCACCTTTTAACTGTGGTGAGAGCGAGCTGCTGATTGACAACACGCTAATTAACCAATCAGGCACCTGTGTGGTCACTCCGAGTGCAATTACCTTCTGCCCGCTCCCCTGCTTCCTGTTCAGCCAATCTGTCGGCCTGCGAGAGCCTAATGACCCGCTAATAAGACGAGCGCTCCAGAGTCCATCTTAATGAAAATCAGCCCCCCCCCTTCCTCTCGACGCCGCCGTGGATCCTGAAGCGGCTCCTTGACCTTTCGTCACCTCAGCGTGCCGAGAAGCCACATGGCATTAGAGATTATTAAAAAGCAGAGATGATTTCCTGAAGAAGCCTACGAATTAAATCTCTGCTCTGAAAGAGAAATGAATCAACGGCCTCTCAGCACGAAATGAAAAACCTGCTCTTTGGTTTTTGTCCACTATACTCTCACCTCTCGATCCCCAGGTCATTATCGGACGTGATTGGATGAAGCTGCCTGGACACGGCTTCACTCCAGGGGGAAGACCCTCGCTCCAAAACATCCACATCTCCAGCGTTTTGTTGGAATAAAAAGCAAATGAGTTAGTGGACTGTTTCCACTTTCCATGAAACGTCAGCTGTGAATTCTGAATGAGTAAACATGATGAATGTGTTTCCACTAGTGCTGTCAAACGCTTTAATCACAACTATAACCTGTGATTAAATATACTAGTGTTGACTTACCTTGGGGGGTGATACAACTAAATATACATGTGGTGTTTTGAGAAATGCATGACAAACTGGTTCGAGATATTAGAGGGTTATTTACTTTATCATGACATGATTTCTGAATGATTGAATTGAAGTCCATCCATTTCTCTGACGCTTCACTATCCGAGCCCAGAAAATAAAGATTTCAGCGACTTACTGAAACATTTCAAGCAATCAATCGAAGTTTAAAAGTGTATTTATATAGCTCAATATCATAACTTTGACATGTGTCTCAGGGGGCTTTACAGTTCGTACAGGATACGACCCCCTCTGTCCTTAGACCCTCACATCGGATAAGGAAACACTCCCGAAGAAACCCAGAAAATAATGTAAGAAACCTTGGGGACAGAGAGATGTGCAATAGATGTTGTGTGTAAATTAAAAAGAGAATACATGTGTCTATATTAAGGAAGAAGATGAAGATGGATCAAGGAGGATGTCAACTGTCCAAAACAACAACAACAACAACTCCGGGGAAGCTGAGTTAGTAACATTTTTACTTTTTGGGACATGTGAGAATACAGGTACAGTGAAAGAGAAGTTTAAGGTGAAAGGTGAAAGTACTTAACTATGGGCTCCCATTGTACTTTGAACACAAGAAAATAAGACCTAACCACAACAACAACAACAACAACAACAAGAGCATCATCTGTGACTATTCCCATTAATGCAGAAAGTCACACAATGAGAGGCGCTGCAGTGTTTTTGGATGACAATGATCAACAGGCAGCCCTACAAGATGCTATTACATGTAATTGGATGTTGTGTAGCTTGAGCGTGTTGCCGGGAAAATGACAGAATATTTTGCAAAGGTATGAATATTTTATGGGGTGTACTCATTAGACGCTCGGCCTCTTGGGAGCTCAGAGGAGAGTTTGTTTTGTTCCAGATTATTTGCGTGATGAATTATACATATCTGGGATTCAACAATACGAAAACAACACAGCTACAATTAGGTGGAGGGTGGAGGGCTATATTTACACTCCACATATCAAAAAGATGCCTGGCCCACTTTACGGTCCACCATCTCACTTCCTGTCTGTGAAGTACAGTTTACTACGCTATTACACTGAACAAAAATATAAACGCAACACTTTTGTTTTTGCTCCCATTTTTCATGAGATGAACTCAAAGATCTAAAACATTTTCTATACACACAAAATAACCATTTCTCTCAAATATTGTTCACAAATCTGAAAAAATCTGTGATAGTGAGCACTTCTCCTTTGCCGAGATAATCCATCCCACCTCACAGGTGTGGCATATCAAGATGCTGATTAGACAGCATGATTATTGCACAGGTGTGCCTTAGGCTGGCCACAATAAAAGGCCACTCTGAAACGTGCAGTTTTGCTTTATTGGGGGGGTCTGGGGGGGTCCGAAAACCAGTCAGTATCTGGTGTGAGGGGTAGGGGTAGGGTTAGGGTTAGGGTAATGTTGTGAATCGAGTGGCCTGTGTTCGTCGTCCATTACATACGCCTGCCCATACCATAACCCCACCACCACCATGGGCCACTCAATTCACAACATTACCCTAACCCTAACCCTAACCCTACCCCTACCCCTACCCCTACCCCTCACACCAGATACTGACTGGCAAAAATGCACGTTTCAGAGTGGCCTTTTATTGTGGCCAGCCTAAGGCACACCTGTGCAATAATCATGCTGTCTAATCAGCATCTTGATATGCCACACCTGTGAGGTGGGATGGATTATCTCGGCAAAGGAGAAGTGCTCACTATCACAGATTCTTTCAGATTTGTGAATAATATTTGAGAGAAATGGTTATTTTGTGTGTATAGAACATGTTTTAGATCTTTGAGTTCATCTCATGAAAAATGGGAGCAAACATTTTTGTTCAGTGTAAGTGATATTGGTCTTTAGCATATTCAATTATATTTGGAGCAAAACTCGTTCAGGAACATATTTTACAAAGTGCTTCATATTTGGTTAAGTGTTGGATACATGATGTTTTTATTGGTTATTCGCATCTGTTCAATCCACATCAACTTCTACCTCTTTTAAATAAAGAATTCAACATTCTGGTTTTACTCGTCTTTCTGAGAGTGAGATAAAATAGGGATCATTTTCACGTCTGATATTTAAAAACAGATTTTCTGCTACAGCATAGGCCTACATATCTGAGCAGTAAATCACATATGATTTAAACAATAGTGCCCCGGTTTTTTCAACAGGTCAGATTGATGTTGACTCTCCACCTACTTTGTTTTTCCATACAGTCAATCAAATAATTTAACACCATATATGAATGAAGCTACTCAAGTTGAACACACACCTTGTTCTACAGCGTAGCTTATTGAACGAGCCACCAAACAGAAATTAAGCGGGAAAAGTGCACTGCTAACAACGTCCGTTAGCAAGTTAGCTTCTCAGCTGCAGCATATTTAACAGTTTGTGACCGTAGCTGCATGTCTCCTCAGTCTATTCAGTTGCTGCTGGGGTCCTTACTCTTTAATACCACCAACAAACAGACGTCTGTCCATAGCTTGTTGAAAGAGCCTAACCAAACAAACATTCAGCGGGTAAAGCACTGCTAACATCGTCTGTTAGCTAATGCAAATCTAACATCACATGCCTTTTCAGTCAGCTCAGAGGCTGCAAAAACACGAATAGATACTCCAACGCAGCAGCTGGGAAAGTAAAGTTATATTTCTCCTAATTAACAATAAATCCAAACATGAATTGGAAAAAAATACTGAGTCTGTTTCTGATTGTTCCTTGAAGGAGAACACAGGAAGTGATTGACGAATCAGGCGTCTATGCTGTTGCAGACTAAAGTTTAGCCCTTTAACACTGTATGGAACACTCTGAAGAAACTTAGTGTTCACTTTTCCACCAGTTTCTGTCTTTATGGTTGACTGTACCTTTAACAGTGTGATGGGGGTTCGTCTCCAATCTCCGCGGCTCCATTAGAGAGGTGACAGGGCTGCGAATGGGCTGGAGGCCTCGTGGCCTCGGAGCAATCACTACGGCTATTTCACACCCTGCTGATCCCCTCATCTCCTGCAGAGAGAGAGGGGCTCCGAGGGCCCCCGAGGCCCCTGATGAAGTCCTGACCTCGCTCTCCAGAACCCAGAGGATTAAAAAAATACCCAAAAGTGAAGACGCTTGCTCAAGTTAGTTGACGGACAAATTGGAAAGTTTTATTGCCAGATGAGAAAAGTGACCAAAGTCACTCGAGCCGACTAGAAACCTATAATATCTACATACTACCTGTTTTATGTCATAGCAATACTTAAAGAAGAGAAAAGGTATTGACCAGAAACCTGGCTAGTTTACAGATGAAGTTCCTAAATTCCATTTCTAAAGTTTAGCAACAAACTGAACGCTTTATGTGAAGAGACTTTAAATGTCCTCTGGAAAGGCCTGAGAAGCGGACCGTCTATTCTTCTGCAGCCACATTTAAGATATAGTTTAAGAGTTGTTTTTGACATTTCTTTGCACTTAAATATAGGAGGCTGTGGCTCAGTGGTTAGTATGATGGACTTCGAATCGGGATAGCAAGTTCAAGTCCCACTGCAGTCTGCAGTCGTTGTGTCCCTAAGACACTTCACCTCAAATCGCTCCTGTGGGGACTTTCCACAGTACTGATGTATGCAAGTCACTTTGGATGAAAGCATCTAACAAACGACATGTAATATACTGCAAAAAGTAAATTAATGAATTATCTGGACTTCAACTTATTTTCTCTGTTGTCGGATCAATGCTTAGCCTCTTTGCTTATCTTGAGGACCTTTATATTTGCCTGAAATAGAAAAACTGACTGGAAATAAATAAATAAAAACTTTTTTTAGAAAGTGACGAGTTTTCATGATCATTCAACCTTTACAAATGTACGTTTTTCTTATATTACGTTATGTGTGGGAGTCAAGGTTTATTTATGTTGTGCAGGTTCAGATGTCGACGTACACTGAACAAATCTCCATCTGTGATGTGGGACCATGATAACTAGCAGGCCTCTTCGCTGTGAGCAGAAACAGGGACACAGCGGTGGAAAACACACAATCAGAGGAGTAAATGACAATCTGCTGCACGACGAAACCAGAAATGAGCTGGCTGAAGAAAGAGAGAAAACGCTACCACATTCGGGGGCGACGCAGTCCCTCTCATGTAATGATCTCCAGTCAGAGACCACTAAGGGGATCAGTTTCCTCCCTGGGCTTTAATGTGTGATACTCATCAGCCTCTCTGCCTCAAATAGAAACTGATGTGCTGGGTCTCTGCCTGTTTCTGGGGAAAGTGAGATTTTCAATTACCTCACATCAGCGGCGGCCAATCTTAATAGCTTCTTTCTTAATTCATGTTCACGTCGGCACCGAGGCGTTGCATCCAGGCGTTTCCCCCTCACCACGGGCTGCCGAATACAAGACTGGCACCACTTAGCTCCATCAGGACCCCCCTCCCATCCCTGCTAACCGCCCAGCTCCTGTGGAATAAAGGTCAAGTAATCAGGCATCTGGAAGGACAGCTCATTTGTCATCTCTTGATAAATGCATCAGCGGCTAATCCGAAGAGCAGGACCCCGCCGCGACGCCCCCGAACAGAAAGGTTAACCGATTCAAAACAGGAAGCGATGGAGGACGACCGCGTAGGGAAGAATAAAACTTCATTTTGATTCAATTGTTTGGTGGCTATTTCTGGACGGGTGGATTGTGGGAGGGCTCCGACAATAACCTCCACCCCCGCCGCTAAATGACAGCAGACTGCAGCGAACATTAACTGTGACAAGACATTACCAGCGATGAGGCGTTAGTTTCACTGCGGGAAGGAAAAGCTGCTGCTGCCTCCATCTTCCCCCCCACTTCACTTCTTCTCCTGCCTCCTAACAGTTTCCCCCCCAATCTGCTGAAAGTCAACTTGACAAAACCAGAATAAAAAGTCATTTCTCTGACAAGGAAATGGAATCAAGCATAGATTTAATTGAAAAACAAATAAATACATAATTATAGTATCAACATGGAAAGAACGTAATTTGAAAGACTCACAAGGTTCGTTAAAGTTCAGATTCAGATTAATTGCATAGGGCTGATCGTGAAAACATGTCCACTTATGTAGCTTGGAGGTTGTTGAAACTTTTGATGAAGGACACAGTCTTGAGAGCACTTTCAGATGCAACATCGGCAATGGTGACTGTAACTAAGTACCTTTACTCAAGGACAAAATGAAGGAAGGCTTACTTATACGCGTTATTCTCATTATATGCTACTTTATACTTTTACTACACTACATCTCAGAGGTACATATTAACTTTTTCACTTGAAGTACTTTCCAGGATACAGTTTTTCTATCCCCATCCCCTCCATGCGTCTCCAAATGTGTTGATCCTGAATGTTTGTGATAAACTAAACCGTAATACGATCATTTAGTCTATGTCTTGAGCAGGGACGTGCACAGGTACGGGCTAATGTTGCCCGGGCAACGGCCCTTTTGCCATTTTTGCATGACCTGCCCCTCTGGAGAGAGACAGAGTTTTTTTGTTTTCTATTGTGGCCGAATCAACATGATAAGCCCACCATTAGTATTGTAGCGTCTCGCTGCGGGAAACACACCTTGTCCGCGCTGTCATCTGCCCCCAGTCACGTGACTTTGTTTACAATCTGACAGCTGGAAGCAAAGGAAAGCCCTCCGAGTCCAACCTCATATGGCTATGGTGATCACACCAAATGCCTGCCCTGGCTCCTGCCCGTTAGAGTATAGGGGACAAACCAGGGGACTTTACTTCCTCTTGACACCGTCGGTTAATTACAAAAAAACACCTAAATATACTTGTTATTGTGCTTCTGTCTTTCTGTGTCTTTCACTCTGCTCCGTAAACTCCCTCACCCTCACTCTCTTTTCTTGATCGCCCTCTCATGGAGAACACTTCACTGTCCCACTTTATTGTAGGATTTCTGCCATGCACTTTAGCTTGAACATCTCTGTTATTAAGTTATGGAATTCTAAATAAATAAGTAATTAGATACCTTACCGTTACTACGCTCATAAAGAATGATAAGAATAATGCGTATTGAACTGGTTTAATTAATTAGTGAGTTTATTTAAGGTAATTATAGAAGCCCTATGTTATCAGTAGCCTATGTCTGCCCAGCAGTAACAACGGTAAAACTACATTAAAACAGAATTGCCCGCATTTTTTCTTTAATAGTTACTAACATTAGATATTTTAATGAGATATGGACCGCAAATAACGAATTTAGCAGTTGGACATAAAAGTCAACTGAGTGTCACTTGCAATGACAGTGTTGTGTTTTTAATTTATGAGTCCCTGGTCTTGAGAGAATTGTTACATTTTTAAGCTATATAAACTCAGAATCAAAACACGTCTCGGATCATCTTGAAAATGCATCGTCACAAAGATGAAAAACATCTGTGAAAAGTTGACTAAGGACAGACCGTCAAACATATGTCAGGAGGAGGAATTCGGGCAGGCATCCTGGGGGCGAGGCCGAGGCCGGAGACACGGGAGAAATCTGCGGTGATGGGACGGCTCCGGTGGACGGGAAGTAACACGATGGGTCAGCTGGACCACCGGAGCAGGAGCACCGGGAGCAGGAGTTGGCGGGACCAATGACTGAACAGAAGATGGTGTTGGCAAGACCCCCAACGGGAATTGAGTCTGCGGCACTCCAACATCTAGGAAAATATATATCAATATATTGATAGTTATATTATATATAAACTAGCACAAAACAAGTGCCGCTAGTGTTGTGGTATCATGCAAGATTCCCATTCTTGTGACCCGGGTTCGATTCCCGGGCGGTGCATGCAAGACGGTCTGAATATCAGACCATAGAGTCCGAGTCCCTCACTCTGTTCCAGTCCCGCCTCAAAACCTATCTTTTCATCTCTCTCTATCTGTAAAACGACCTCCTCCTGACTGTTTTGTTTTGCTCTTGTTCTTGTTGACTTTCTTTCTTTGTTTTGTTTTGTTGTTTTTGTTGTTTTTCTTAGTCTGTTGTCTACCTGCCCCAGTCTATCTAACCCCCCCCCCCCTTCCCCCTCATATTGTAAAGCGTCTTTGGGTTCCATAAAAGCGCTATAAAAATCCAATTTATTATTATTATTATTGAATATGGGTTGAGTAGGGGACGGAAGAATAGAGAAAGATACAGAACTCTGAAATAGACGTTTGAAATCTCTTCCATCGGCAGAGTTTTGAGAGATTCCCATTCTTGTGACCAGGGTTCAATTCCCATGCAGTGTTTGTATTAATCCAACTTCAAACAAAGAATTGTTTATTTAGTGTAGGTTTATGATTCTCACTTAGGTTGCGAGAGGTCCAGGGTCCAAATCAATACAAAAACAATACAAGTGCTGTTAGTGTAGTGGTATCATACAAGATTCCCATTCTTGTGAACCGGGTTTGATTCCCATGCAGTGTTTGTATTAACCCAACTTCAAACAAAGAAGTGTTTATTTAGTGTAGGTTTATGATTCTCACTTAGGTTGCGAGAGGTCCAGGGTCCAAATCAATACAAAACAATACAAGCGCTGCTAGTGTAGTGGTATCATACAAGATTCCCATTCTTGTGACCCGTGTTCGATTCCCGGGCGGTGCATGCAAGACTGTCTGAATATGGGTTGAGTAGGGGACGGAAGAATAGAGAAAGATACAGAACTCTGAAATAAATGTTTGAAAACTCTTCCATCGGCAGAGTTTTGAGAGATTCCCATTCTTGTGACCAGGGTTAAATTCCCATGCAGTGTTTGTATTAATCCAACTTCAAACAAAGAAGTGTTTATTTGGTGTACGTTTATGATTCTCACTTAGGTTGCGAGAGGTCCAGGGTCCAAATCAATACAAATCAATACAAGCGCCGCTAGTGTAGTGGTATCATACAAGATTCCCATTCTTGTGACCCGGGTTCGATTCCCGGGCGGTGCATGCAAGACGGTCTGAATATGGGTTGAGTAGGGGACGGAAGAATAGAGAAAGGTACAGAACTCTGAAATAGACATTTGAAATCTCTTCCATCAGCAGAGTTTTGAGAGATTCCCATTCTTGTGACCAGGGTTCAATTCCCATGCAGTGTTTGTATTAATCCAACTTCAAACAAAGAAGTGTTTATTTGGTGTAGGTTTATGATTCTCACTTAGGTTGCGAGAGGTCCAGGGTCCAAATCAATACAAATCAATACAAGTGCCGCTAGTGTAGTGGTATCATACAAGATTCCCATTCTTGTGACCTGGGTTCGATTCCCGGGCGGTGCATGCATGACGGTCTGAATATGGGTTGAGTAGGGGATGGAAGAATAGAGAAAGATACAGAACTCTGAAATAGACGTTTGAAATCTCTTCCATCGGCAGAGTTTTGAGAGATTCCCATTCTTGTGACCAGGGTTCAATTCCCATGCAGTGTTTGTATTAGTCCAACTTCAAACAAAGAAGTGTTTATTTGGTGTAGGTTTATGATTCTCACTTAGGTTGCGAGAGGTCCAGGGTCCAAATCAATACAAGCGCCGCTAGTGTAGTGGTGTCATACAAGATTCCCATTCTTGTGACCCAGGTTCGATTCCCGGGCGGTGCATGCAAGACGGTCTGAAAATGGGTTGAGTAGGGGACGGAAGAATAGAGAAAGATACAGAACTCTGAAATAGACATTTGAAATCTCTTCCATCAGCAGAGTTTTGAGAGATTCCCATTCTTGTGACCAGGGTTCAATTCCCATGCAGTGTTTGTATTAATCCAACTTCAAACAAAGAAGTGTTTATTTGGTGTAGGTTTATGATTCTCACTTAGGTTGCGAGAGGTCCAGGGTCCAAATCAATACAAATCAATACAAGCGCCGCTAGTGTAGTGGTATCATACAAGATTCCCATTCTTGTGACCCGGGTTCGATTCCCGGGCAGTGCATGCATGACGGTCTGAATATGGGTTGAGTAGGGGACGGAAGAATAAAGAAAGATACAGAACTCTGAAATAGACATTTGAAAACTCTTCCATCGGCAGAGTTTTTAGAGATTCCCATTCTTGTGACCAGGGTTCAATTCCAATGCAGTGTTTGTATTAATCCAACTTCAAACAAAGAAGTGTTTATTTAGTGTAGGTTTATGATTCTCACTTAGGTTGCGAGAGGTCCAGGGTCCAAATCAATACAAATCAATACAAGCGCCGCTAGTGTAGTGGTATCATACAAGATTCCCATTCTTGTGACCCGGGTTCGATTCCCGGGTGGTGCATGCAAGACGGTCTGAATATGGGTAGAGTAGAGAAAGGTACAGAACTCTGAAATAGACGTTTGAAATCTCTTCCATCGGCAGAGTTTTGAGAGATTCCCATTCTTGTGACCAGGGTTCAATTCCCATGCAGTGTTTGTATTAGTCCAACTTCAAACAAAGAAGTGTTTATTTGGTGTAGGTTTATGATTCTCACTTAGGTTGCGAGAGGTCCAGGGTCCAAATCAATACAAGTGCCGCTAGTGTAGTGGTGTCATACAAGATTCCCATTCTGGTGACCCAGGTTCGATTCCCGGGCGGTGCATGCAAGACGGTCTGAAAATGGGTTGAGTAGGGGATGGAAGAATAGAGAAAGATACAGAACTCTGAAATAGACGTTTGAAATCTCTTCCATCAGCAGAGTTTTGAGAGATTCCCATTCTTGTGACCAGGGTTCAATTCCCATGCAGTGTTTGTATTAATCCAACTTCAAACAAAGAAGTGTTTATTTGGTGTAGGTTTATGATTCTCACTTAGGTTGCGAGAGGTCCAGGGTCCAAATCAATACAAATCAATACAAGAGCCGCTAGTGTAGTGGTATCATACAAGATTCCCATTCTTGTGAGCCGGGTTCGATTCCCGGGCGGTGCATGCAAGACGGTCTGAATATGGGTTGAGTAGGGGACGGCAGAATAGAGAAAGGTACAGAACTCTGAAATAGACGTTTGAAATCTCTTCCATCGGCAGAGTTTTGAGAGATTCCCATTCTTGTGACCAGGGTTCAATTCCCATGCAGTGTTTGTATTAATCCAACTTCAAACAAAGAAGTGTTTATTTGGTGTAGGTTTATGATTCTCACTTAGGTTGCGAGAGGTCCAGGGTCCAAATCAATACAAAACAATACAAGCGCTGCTAGTGTAGTGGTATCATACAAGATTCCCATTCTTGTGACCCGGGTTCGATTCCCGGGCAGTGCATGCATGACGGTCTGAATATGGGTTGAGTAGGGGACGGAAGAATAAGAAAGATACAGAACTCTGAAATAGACATTTGAAAACTCTTCCATCGGCAGAGTTTTTAGAGATTCCCATTCTTGTGACCAGGGTTCAATTCCAATGCAGTGTTTGTATTAATCCAACTTCAAACAAAGAAGTGTTTATTTAGTGTAGGTTTATGATTCTCACTTAGGTTGCGAGAGGTCCAGGGTCCAAATCAATACAAATCAATACAAGCGCCGCTAGTGTAGTGGTATCATACAAGATTCCCATTCTTGTGACCCGGGTTCGATTCCCGGGTGGTGCATGCAAGACGGTCTGAATATGGGTAGAGTAGAGAAAGGTACAGAACTCTGAAATAGACGTTTGAAATCTCTTCCATCGGCAGAGTTTTGAGAGATTCCCATTCTTGTGACCAGGGTTCAATTCCCATGCAGTGTTTGTATTAGTCCAACTTCAAACAAAGAAGTGTTTATTTGGTGTAGGTTTATGATTCTCACTTAGGTTGCGAGAGGTCCAGGGTCCAAATCAATACAAGTGCCGCTAGTGTAGTGGTGTCATACAAGATTCCCATTCTGGTGACCCAGGTTCGATTCCCGGGCGGTGCATGCAAGACGGTCTGAATATGGGTTGAGTAGGGGACGGAAGAATAGAGAAAGATACAGAACTCTGAAATAGACGTTTGAAATCTCTTCCATCAGCAGAGTTTTGAGAGATTCCCATTCTTGTGACCAGGGTTCAATTCCCATGCAGTGTTTGTATTAATCCAACTTCAAACAAAGAAGTGTTTATTTGGTGTAGGTTTATGATTCTCACTTAGGTTGCGAGAGGTCCAGGGTCCAAATCAATACAAATCAATACAAGCGCCGCTAGTGTAGTGGTATCATACAAGATTCCCATTCTTGTGAGCCGGGTTCGATTCCCGGGCGGTGCATGCAAGACGGTCTGAATATGGGTTGAGTAGGGGACGGAAGAATAGAGAAAGGTACAGAACTCTGAAATAGACGTTTGAAATCTCTTCCATCGGCAGAGTTTTGAGAGATTCCCATTCTTGTGACCAGGGTTCAATTCCCATGCAGTGTTTGTATTAATCCAACTTCAAACAAAGAAGTGTTTATTTGGTGTAGGTTTATGATTCTCACTTAGGTTGCGAGAGGTCCAGGGTCCAAATCAATACAAAACAATACAAGCGCTGCTAGTGTAGTGGTATCATCCAAGATTCCCATTCTTGTTACCCAGGTTCGATTCCCAGACGGTGCATGCAAGACAGTCTGAATATGGGTTGAGTAGGGGACGGAAGAATAGAGAAAGGTACAGAACTCTGAAATAGACATTTGAAATCTCTTCCATCAGCAGAGTTTTGAGAGATTCCCATTCTTGTGACCAGGGTTCAATTCCCATGCAGTGTTTGTATTAATCCAACTTCAAACAAAGAAGTGTTTATTTGGTGTAGGTTTATGATTCTCACTTAGGTTGCGAGAGGTCCAGGGTCCAAATCAATACAAATCAATACAAGCGCCGCTAGTGTAGTGGTATCATACAAGATTCCCATTCTTGTGACCCGGGTTCGATTCCCGGGCGGTGCATGCAAGACGGTCTGAAAATGGGTTGAGTAGTTGACGGAAGAATAGAGAAAGATACAGAACTCTGAAATAGACATTTGAAATCTCTTCCATCGGCAGAGTTTTGAGAGATTCCCATTCTTGTGACCAGGGTTCAATTCCCATGCAGTGTTTGTATTAATCCAACTTCAAACAAAGAAGTGTTTATTTGGTGTAGGTTTATGATTCTCACTTAGGTTGCGAGAGGTCCAGGGTCCAAATCAATACAAATCAATACAAGCGCCGCTAATGTAGTGGTATCATACAAGATTCCCATTCTTGTGACCCGGGTTCGATTCCCGGGCGGTGCATGCAAGACGGTCTGAATATGGGTTGAGTAGGGGACGGAAGAATAGAGAAAGATACAGAACTCTGAAATAGATGTTTGAAATCTCTTCCATCGGCAGAGTTTTGAGAGATTCCCATTCTTGTGACCAGGGTTCAATTCCCATGCAGTGTTTGTATTAATGCAACTTCAAACAAAGAAATGTTTATTTGGTGTAGGTTTATGATTCTCACTTAGGTTGCGAGAGGTCCAGGGTCCAAATCATTACAAATCAATACAAGCGCCGCTAGTGTAGTGGTATCATACAAGATTCCCATTCTTGTGAGCCGGGTTCGATTCCCGGGCGGTGCATGCAAGACGGTCTGAATATGGGTTGAGTAGGGGACGGAAGAATAGAGAAAGGTACAGAACTCTGAAATAGATGTTTGAAATCTCTTCCATCGGCAGAGTTTTGAGAGATTCCCATTCTTGTGACCAGGGTTCAATTCCCATGCAGTGTTTGTATTAATCCAACTTCAAACAAAGAAGTGTTTATTTGGTGTAGGTTTATGATTCTCACTTAGGTTGCGAGAGGTCCAGGGTCCAAATCAATACAAAACAATACAAGCGCTGCTAGTGTAGTGGTATCATCCAAGATTCCCATTCTTGTTACCCAGGTTCGATTCCCAGGCGGTGCATGCAAGACGGTCTGAATATGGGTTGAGTAGGGGACGGAAGAATAGAGAAAGGTACAGAACTCTGAAATAGACATTTGAAATCTCTTCCATCAGCAGAGTTTTGAGAGATTCCCATTCTTGTGACCAGGGTTCAATTCCCATGCAGTGTTTGTATTAATCCAACTTCAAACAAAGAAGTGTTTATTTATTGTAGGTTTATGATTCTCACTTAGGTTGCGAGAGGTCCAGGGTCCAAATCAATACAAAACAATACAAGCGCTGCTAGTGTAGTGGTATCATACAAGATTCCCATTCTTGTGACCCGGGTTCGATTCCCGGACGGTGCATGCAAGACGGTCTGAATATGGGTTGAGTAGTGGACGGAAGAATAGAGAAAGGTACAGAACTCTGAAATATACATTTGAAATCTCTTCCATCAGCAGAGTTTTGAGAGATTCCCATTCTTGGGACCAGGGTTCAATTCCCATGCAGTGTTTGTATTAATCCAACTTCAAACAAAGAAGTGTTTATTTGGTGTAGGTTTATGATTCTCACCTAGGTTGCGAGAGGTCCAGGGTCCAAATCAATACAAATCAATACAAGCGCCGCTAGTGTAGTGGTATCATACAAGATTCCCATTCTTGTGACCCGGGTTCGATTCCCGGGCGGTGCATGCAAGACGGTCTGAATATGGGTTGAGTAGGGGACGGAAGAATAGAGAAAGATACAGAACTCTGAAATATACATTTGAAATCTCTTCCATCAGCAGAGTTTTGAGAGATTCCCATTCTTGTGACCAGGGTTCAATTCCCATGCAGTGTTTGTATTAATCCAACTTCAAACAAAGAAGTGTTTATTTGGTGTAGGTTTATGATTCTCACTTAGGTTGCGAGAGGTCCAGGGTCCAAATCAATACAAATCAATACAAGCGCCGCTAGTGTAGTGGTATCATACAAGATTCCCATTCTTGTGACCCGGGTTCGATTCCCGGGCGGTGCATGCAAGACGGTCTGAATATGGGTTGAGTAGGGGACGGAAGAATAGAGAAAGATACAGAACTCTGAAATAGACGTTGAAATCTCTTCCATCGCAGAGTTTTGAGAGATTCCCATTCTTGTGACCAGGGTTCAATTCCCATGCAGTGTTTGTATTAATCCAACTTCAAACAAAGAAGTGTTTATTTGGTGTAGGTTTATGATTCTCACTTAGGTTGCGAGAGGTCCAGGGTCCAAATCAATACAAATCAATACAAGCGCCGCTAGTGTAGTGGTATCATACAAGATTCCCCATTCTTGTGACCCGGGTTCGATTCCCGGGCGGTGCATGCAATGACGGTCTGAATATGGCTTGAGTAGGGGACGGAAGAATAGAGAAAGGTACAGAACTCTGAAATAGACGTTTGAAATCTCTTCCATCGTCAGAGTTTTGAGAGATTCCCATTCTTGTGACCAGGGTTCAATTCCCATGCAGTGTTTTTATTAATCCAACTTCAACAAAGAAGTGTTTATTTGGTGTAGGTTTATGATTCTCACTTAGGTTGCGAGAGGGTCCAGGGTCCAAATCAA
>CM053250.1:495963-529339 GCA_028583405.1 Pogonophryne albipinna
ACGTCTATTTCAGAGTTCTGTACCTTTCTCTATTCTTCCGTCCCCTACTCAACCCATATTCAGACGTCTTGCATGCACCGCCGGAATCGAACCCGGCTCACAAGAATGGGAATCTTGTATGATACCACTACACTAGCGGCGCTTGTATTGATTTGTAATGATTTGGACCCTGGACCTCTCGCAACCTAAGTGAGAATCATAAACCTACACCAAATAAACATTTCTTTGTTTGAAGTTGCATTAATACAAACACTGCATGGGAATTGAACCCTGGTCACAAGAATGGGAATCTCTCAAAACTCTGCAGATGGAAGAGATTTCAAATGTCTATTTCAGAGTTCTGTATCTTTCTCTATTCTTCCGTCAACTACTCAACCCATTTTCAGACGTCTTGCATGCACCGCCCGGGAATCGAACCCGGGTCACAAGAATGGGAATCTTGTATGATACCACTACACTAGCGGCGCTTGTATTGATTTGTATTGATTTGGACCTGGACCTCTCGCAACCTAAGTGAGAATCATAAACCTACACCAAATAAACACTTCTTTGTTTGAAGTTGGATTAATACAAACACTGCATGGGAATTGAACCCTGGTCACAAGAATGGGAATCTCTCAAAACTCTGCTGATGGAAGAGATTTGAAATGTCTATTTCAGAGTTCTGTACCTTTCTCTATTCTTCCATCCACTACTCAACCCATATTCAGACCGTCTTGCATGCACCGTCCGGGAATCGAACCCGGGTCACAAGAATGGGAATCTTGTATGATACCACTACACTAGCAGCGCTTGTATTGTTTTGTATTGATTTGGACCCTGGACCTCTCGCAACCTAAGTGAGAATCATAAACCTACAATAAAACACTTCTTTGTTTGAAGTTGGATTAATACAAACACTGCATGGGAATTGAACCCTGGTCACAAGAATGGAATCTCTCAAAACTCTGCTGATGGAAGAGATTTCAAATGTCTATTTCAGAGTTCTGTACCTTTCTCTATTTCTCCGCCCCTACTCAACCCATATTCAGACCGTCTTGCATGCACCGGGGAATCGAACCTGGGTAACAAGAATGGGAATCTTGGATGATACCACTACACTAGCAGCGCTTGTATTGTTTTGTATTGATTTGGACCCTGGACTCTCGCAACCTAAGTGAGAATCATAAACCTACCAAATAAACACTTCTTTGTTTGAAGTTGGATTAATACAAACACTGCATGGGAATTGAACCCTGGTCACAAGAATGGGAATCTTTCAAAACTCTGCCGATGGAAGAGATTTCAAACATCTATTTCAGAGTTCTGTACCTTTCTCTATTCTTCCGTCCCCTACTCAACCCATATTCAGACCGTCTTGCATGCACCGCCCAGGAATCGAACCCGGCTCACAAGAATGGGAATCTTGTATGATACCACTACACTAGCGGCGCTTGTATTGATTTGTAATGATTTGGACCCTGGACCTCTCGCAACCTAAGTGAGAATCATAAAACCACACAAATAAACATTTCTTGTTTGAAGTTGCATTAATACAAACACTGCATGGAATTGAACCCTGGTCACAAGAATGGGAATCTCTCAAAACTCTGCTGATGGAAGAGATTTCAAACATCTATTTCAGAGTTCTGTATCTTTCTCTATTCTTCCCATACTCAACCCATATTCAGACCATCTTGCATGCACCGCCCGGGAATCGAACCCGGGTCACAAGAATGGGAATCTTGTATGATACCACTACATTAGCGGCGCTGTATGATTTGTATTGATTTGGACCCTGGACCTCTCGCAACCTAAGTGAGAATCATAAACCTACACCAAATAAACACTTCTTTGTTTGAAGTTGGATTAATACAAACACTGCATGGGAATTGAACCCTGGTCACAAGAATGGGAATCTCTCAAAACTCTGCCGATGGAAGAGATTTCAAATGTCTATTCAGAGTTCTGTATGTTTCTCTATTCTTCCGTCAACTACTCAACCCATTTTCAGACCGTCTTGCATGCACGCCGGGAATCGAACCGGGTCACAAGAATGGGAATCTTGTATGATACCACTACACTAGCGGCGCTTGTATTGATTTGTATTGATTTGGACCCTGGACCTCTCGCAACCTAAGTGAGAATCATAAACCTACACCAAATAAACACTTCTTTGTTTGAAGTTGGATTAATACAAACACTGCATGGGAATTGAACCCTGGTCACAAGAATGGGAATCTTGTATGATACCACTACACTAGCAGCGCTTGTTGTTTTTGTATTGATTTGGACCCTGGACCTCTCGCAACCTAAGTGAGAATCATAAACCTACATAAATAAACACTTCTTTGTTTGAAGTTGGACTAATACAAACACTGCATGGGAATTGAACCCTGGTCACAAGAATGGGAATCTCTCAAAACTCTGCCGATGGAAGAGATTTCAAACGTCTATTTCAGAGTTCTGTATTTCTCTTTCTCTACTCTACCCATATTCAGACCGTCTTGCATGCACCCCTGGGAATCGAACCCTGGTCACAAGAATGGGAATCTTGTATGATACCACTACCTAGGCGCTTGTATGATTTGTATTGATTTGGACCCTGGACCTCTCGCAACCTAAGTGAGAATCATAAACCTACACCAAATAAACACTTCTTTGTTTGAAGTTGGATTAATACAAACACTGCATTGGAATTGAACCCTGGTCACAAGAATGGGAATCTCAAAACTCTGCCGATGGAAGAGTTTTCAAACGTCTATTTCAGAGTTCTGTATCTTTCTTATTCTTCCGTCCCCTACTCAACCCATATTCAGACCGTCATGCATGCACGCCCGGGAATCGAACCCGGCTCACAAGAATGGGAATCTTGTATGATACCACTACACTAGCAGCGCTTGTATTGTTTTGTATTGATTTGGACCCTGGACCTCTCGCAACCTAAGTGAGAATCATAAACCTACACCAAATAAACACTTCTTTGTTTGAAGTTGGATTAATACAAACACTGCATGGGAATTGAACCCTGGTCACAAGAATGGGAATCTCTCAAAACTCTGCTGATGAGATTTCAAACGTCTATTTCAGAGTTCTGTACCTTTCTCTATTCTGCCGTCCCCTACTCAACCCATTTCAGACCGTCTTGCATGCACCGCCCGGGAATCGAACCGGTCACAGAATGGGAATCTTGTATGATACCACTACACTAGCGGCATTGTATTGATTTGGACCCTGGACCTCTCGCAACCTAAGTGAGAATCATAAACCTACACCAAATAAACACTTCTTTGTTTGAAGTTGGAATACAAACACTGCATGGGAATTGAACCCTGGTCACAAGAATGGGAATCTCTCAAAACTCTGCTGATGGAAGAGATTTCAAACGTCTATTTCAGAGTTCTGTATTTGTCTATTCTACCCACATTTTCAGACCGTCTTGCATGCACCACCCGGGAATCGAACCTGGGTCACCAAGAATGGGAATCTTGTATGATACCACTACACTAGCGGCGCTGTATGATTTATTGATTTGGACCCTGGACCTCTCGCAACCTAATTGAGAATCATAAACCTACAAATAAACACTTCTTTGTTTGAAGTTGGACTAATACAAACACTGCATTGGAATTGAACCCTGGTCACAAGAATGGGAATCTCTCAAAACTCTGCCGATGGAAGAGTTTTCAAACGTCTATTTCAGAGTTCTGTATCTTTCTCTATTCTTCTCCCCTACTCAACCCATATTCAGACCGTCATGCATGCACTGCCCGGGAATCGAACCCGGGTCACAAGAATGGGAATCTTGTATGATACCACTACACTAGCGGCGCTTGTATTGATTTGTATTGATTTGGACCCTGGACCTCTCGCAACCTAAGTGAGAATCATAAACCTACACAAATAAACACTTCTTTGTTTGAAGTTGGATTAATACAAACACTGCATGGAATTGAACCCTGGTCACAAGAATGGGAATCTCTCAAAACTCTGCGATGGAAGAGTTTTCAAACTTCTATTTCAGAGTTCTGTATTTTCTCTATTCTTCCGTCATCTACTCAACCCATATTCAGACCGTCTTGCATTCACCACCCGGGAATTGAACCCGGGTCACAAGAATGGGAATCTTGTATGATACCACTACACTAGCGGCGCTTGTATTGTTTTGTATTGATTTGGACCCTGGACCTCTCGCAACCTAAGTGAGAATCATAAACCTACACCAAATAAACACTTCTTTGTTTGAAGTTGGATTAATACAAACACTGCATGGGAATTGAACCCTGGTCACAAGAATGGGAATCTCTCAAAACTCTGCTGATGGAAGAGATTTCAAATGTCTATTTCAGAGTTCTGTATCTTTCTCTATTCTTCCGTCCCCTACTCAACCCATTTTCAGACCGTCTTGCATGCACCGCCCGGGAATCGAACCTGGGTCACAAGAATGGGAATCTTGTATGACACCACTACACTAGCGGCGCTTGTATTGATTTGGACCCTGGACCTCTCGCAACCTAAGTGAGAATCATAAACCTACACCAAATAAACACTTCTTTGTTGAAGTTGGACTAATACAAACACTGCATGGGAATTGAACCCTGGTCACAAGAATGGGAATCTCTCAAAACTCTGCCGATGGAAGAGATTTCAAACGTCTATTTCAGAGTTCTGTATCTTTCTCTATTCTTCCATCCCCTACTCAACCCATATTCAGACCGTCATGCATGCACCGCCCGGGAATCGAACCCAGGTCACAAGAATGGGAATCTTGTATGATACCACTACACTAGCGGCACTTGTATTGATTTGTATTGATTTGGACCCTGGACCTCTCGCAACCTAAGTGAGAATCATAAACCTACACCAAATAAACACTTCTTTGTTTGAAGTTGGATTAATACAAACACTGCATGGGAATTGAACCCTGGTCACAAGAATGGGAATCTCTCAAAACTCTGCTGATGGAAGAGATTTCAAATGTCTATTTCAGAGTTCTGTACCTTTCTCTATTCTTCCGTCCCCTACTCAACCCATATTCAGACCGTCTTGCATGCACCGCCCGGGAATCGAACCCGGGTCACAAGAATGGGAATCTTGTATGATACCACTACACTAGCGGCGCTTGTATTGATTTGTATTGATTTGGACCCTGGACCTCTCGCAACCTAAGTGAGAATCATAAACCTACACCAAATAAACACTTCTTTGTTTGAAGTTGGATTAATACAAACACTGCATGGGAATTTAACCCTGGTCACAAGAATGGGAATCTCTCAAAACTCTGCCGATGGAAGAGTTTTCAAACATTTATTTCAGAGTTCTGTATCTTTCTCTATTCTTCCGTCCCTACTCAACCCATATTCAGACAGTCTTGCATGCACCGCCCGGGAATTGAACCCGGGTCACAAGAATGGGAATCTTGTATGATACCACTACACTAGCGGTGCTTGTATTGATTTGGATTGATTTGGACCCTGGACCTCTCGCAACCTAAGTGAGAATCATAAACCTACACTAAATAAACACTTCTTTGTTTGAAGTTGGGTTAATACAAACACTGCATGGGAATCAAACCCGGTTCACAAGAATGGGAATCTTGTATGATACCACTACACTAACAGCACTTGTATTGTTTTTGTATTGATTTGGACCCTGGACCTCTCGCAACCTAAGTGAGAATCATAAACCTACACTAAATAAACAATTCTTTGTTTGAAGTTGGATTAATACAAACACTGCATGGGAATTGAACCCTGGTCACAAGAATGGGAATCTCTCAAAACTCTGCCGATGGAAGAGATTTCAAACGTCTATTTCAGAGTTCTGTATCTTTCTCTATTCTTCCGTCCCCTACTCAACCCATATTCAATAATAATAATAATAAATTGGATTTTTATAGCGCTTTTATGGAACCCAAAGACGCTTTACAATATGAGGGGGAAGGGGGGGGGGGTTAGATAGACTGGGGCAGGTAGACAACAGACTAAGAAAAACAACAAAACAACAAAACAAAACAAAGAAAGAAAGTCAACAAGAACAAGAGCAAAACAAAACAGTCAGGAGGAGGTCGTTTTACAGATAGAGAGAGATGAAAAGATAGGTTTTGAGGCGGGACTGGAACAGAGTGAGGGACTCGGACTCTATGCTGTCTGATATTCAACCGTCTTGCATGCACCGCCCGGGAATCGAACCCGGGTCACAAGAATGGGAATCTTGCATGATACCACAACACTAGCGGCACTTGTTTTGTGCTAGTTTATATATAATATAACTATCAATATATTGATATATATTTTCCTAGATGTTGGAGTGCCGCAGACTCAATTCCCGTTGGGGGTCTTGCCAACACCATCTTCTGTTCAGTCATTGGTCCCGCCAACTCCTGCTCCCGGTGCTCCTGCTCCGGTGGTCCAGCTGACCCATCGTGTTACTTCCCGTCCACCGGAGCCGTCCCATCACCGCAGATTTCTCCCGTGTCTCCGGCCTCGGCCTCGCCCCCAGGATGCCTGCCCGAATTCCTCCTCCTGACATATGTTTGACGGTCTGTCCTTAGTCAACTTTTCACAGATGTTTTTCATCTTTGTGACGATGCATTTTCAAGATGATCCGAGACGTGTTTTGATTCTGAGTTTATATAGCTTAAAAATGTAACAATTCTCTCAAGACCAGGGACTCATAAATTAAAAACACAACACTGTCATTGCAAGTGACACTCAGTTGACTTTTATGTCCAACTGCTAAATTCGTTATTTGCGGTCCATATCTCATTAAAATATCTAATGTTAGTAACTATTAAAGAAAAAATGCGGGCAATTCTGTTTTAATGTAGTTTTACCGTTGTTACTGCTGGGCAGACATAGGCTACTGATAACATAGGGCTTCTATAATTACCTTAAATAAACTCACTAATTAATTAAACCAGTTCAATACGCATTATTCTTATCATTCTTTATGAGCGTAGTAACGGTAAGGTATCTAATTACTTATTTATTTAGAATTCCATAACTTAATAACAGAGATGTTCAAGCTAAAGTGCATGGCAGAAATCCTACAATAAAGTGGGACAGTGAAGTGTTCTCCATGAGAGGGCGATCAAGAAAGAGAGTGAGGGTGAGGGAGTTTACGGAGCAGAGTGAAAGACACAGAAAGACAGAAGCACAATAACAAGTATATTTAGGTGTTTTTTTGTAATTAACCGACGGTGTCAAGAGGAAGTAAAGTCCCCTGGTTTGTCCCCTATACTCTAACGGGCAGGAGCCAGGGCAGGCATTTGGTGTGATCACCATAGCCATATGAGGTTGGACTCGGAGGGCTTTCCTTTGCTTCCAGCTGTCAGATTGTAAACAAAGTCACGTGACTGGGGGCAGATGACAGCGCGGACAAGGTGTGTTTCCCGCAGCGAGACGCTACAATACTAATGGTGGGCTTATCATGTTGATTCGGCCACAATAGAAAACAAAAAAACTCTGTCTCTCTCCAGAGGGGCAGGTCAGGCAAAAATGGCAAAAGGGCCGTTGCCCGGGCAACATTAGCCCGTACCTGTGCACGTCCCTGCTCAAGACATAGACTAAATGATCGTATTACGGTTTAGTTTATCACAAACATTCAGGATCAACACATTTGGAGACGCATGGAGGGGACGGGGATAGAAAAACTGTATCCTGGAAAGTACTTCAAGTTAAAAAGCATATAATGAGAATAACGCGTATAAGTAAGCCTTCCTTCATTTTGTCCTTGAGTAAAGGTACTTAGTTACAGTCACCATTGCCGATGTTGCATCTGAAAGTGCTCTCAAGACTGTGTCCTTCATCAAAAGTTTCAACAACCTCCAAGCTACATAAGTGGACATGTTTTCACGATCAGCCCTATGCAATTAATCTGAATCTGAACTTTAACGAACCTTGTGAGTCTTTCAAATTACGTTCTTTCCATGTTGCTACTATAATTATGTATTTATTTGTTTTTCAATTAAATCTATGCTTGATTCCATTTCCTTGTCAGAGAAATTACTTTTTATTCTGGTTTTGTCAAGTTGACTTTCAGCAGATTGGGGGGGAAACTGTTAGGAGGCAGGAGAAGAAGTGAAGTGGGGGGGAAGATGGAGGCAGCAGCAGCTTTTCCTTCCGCAGTGAAACTAACGCCTCATCGCTGGTAATGTCTTGTCACAGTTAATGTTCGCTGCAGTCTGCTGTCATTTAGCGGCGGGGGTGGAGGTTATTGTCGGAGCCCTCCCACAATCCACCCGTCCAGAAATAGCCACCAAACAATTGAATCAAAATGAAGTTTTATTCTTCCCTACGCGGTCGTCCTCCATCGCTTCTGTTTTGAATCGGTTAACCTTTCTGTTCGGGGGCGTCGCGGCGGGGTCCTGCTCTTCGGATTAGCCGCTGATGCATTTATCAAGAGATGACAAATGAGCTGTCCTTCCAGATGCCTGATTACTTGACCTTTATTCCACAGGAGCTGGGCGGTTAGCAGGGATGGGAGGGGGGTCCTGATGGAGCTAAGTGGTGCCAGTCTTGTATTCGGCAGCCCGTGGTGAGGGGAAACGCCTGGATGCAACGCCTCGTGCCGACGTGAACATGAATTAAGAAAGAAGGTATTAAGATTGGCCGCCGCTGATGCGAGGTAATTGAAAATCTCACTTTCCCAGAAACAGGCAGAGACCCAGCACATCAGTTTCTATTTGAGGCAGAGAGGCTGATGAGTATCACACATTAAAGCCCAGGGAGGAAACTGATCCCCTTAGTGGTCTCTGACTGGAGATCATTACATGAGAGGGACTGCGTCGCCCCCGAATGTGGTAGCGTTTTCTCTCTTTCTTCAGCCAGCTCATTTCTGGTTTCGTCGTGCAGCAGATTGTCATTTACTCCTCTGATTGTGTGTTTTCCACCGCTGTGTCCCTGTTTCTGCTCACAGCGAAGAGGCCTGCTAGTTATCATGGTCCCACATCACAGATGGAGATTTGTTCAGTGCGTCGACATCTGAACCTGCACAACATAAATAAACCTTGACTCCCACACATAACGTAATATAAGAAAAACGTACATTTGTAAAGGTTGAATCATGAAAACTCGTCACTTTCTAAAAAAAGTTTTTATTTATTTATTTCCAGTCAGTTTTTCTATTTCAGGCAAATATAAAGGTCCTCAAGATAAGCAAAGAGGCTAAGCATTGATCCGACAACAGAGAAAATAAGTTGAAGTTCAGATAATTCATTAATTTACTTTTTGCAGTCTATTACATGTCATTTGTTAGATGCTTTCATCCAAAGCGACTTGCATACATCAGTACTGTGGAAAGTCCCCACAGGAGCGATTTGAGGTGAAGTGTCTTAGGGACACAACGACTGCTGACTGCAGTGGGACTCGAACTTGCTATCCCGATTCGAAGTCCATCATACTATCCACTGAGCCACAGCCTCCTATATTTAAGTGCAAAGAAATGTCAAAAACAACTCTTAAACTATATCTTAAATGTGGCTGCAGAAGAATAGACGGTCCGCTTCTCAGGCCTTTCCAGAGGACATTTAAAGTCTCTTCACATAAAGCGTTCAGTTTGTTGCTAAACTTTAGAAATGGAATTTAGGAACTTCATCTGTAAACTAGCCAGGTTTCTGGTCAATACCTTTTCTCTTCTTTAAGTATTGCTATGACATAAAACAGGTAGTATGTAGATATTATAGGTTTCTAGTCGGCTCGAGTGACTTTGGTCACTTTCTCATCTGGCAATAAAACTTTCCAATTTGTCCGTCAACTAACTTGAGCAAGTGTCTTCACTTTTGGTATTTTTTAATCCTCGGGTTCTGGAGAGCGAGGTCAGGACTTCATCAGGGGCCTCGGGGCCCTCGGAGCCCCTCTCTCTCTGCAGGAGATGAGGGATCAGCAGGGTGTGAAATAGCCGTAGTGATTGCTCCGAGGCCACGAGGCCTCCAGCCCATTCGCAGCCCTGTCACCTCTCTAATGGAGCCGCGGAGATTGGAGACGAACCCCCATCACACTGTTAAAGGTACAGTCAACCATAAATACAGAAACTGGTGGAAAAGTGAACACTAAGTTTCTTCAGAGTGTTGCATACAGTGTTAAAGGGCTAAACTTTAGTCTGCCTGTGTTCTCCTTCAAGGAACAATCAGAAACAGACTCAGTATTTTTTTCCAATTCATTTGGATTTATTGTTAATTAGGAGAAATATAACTTTACTTTCCAGCTGCTGCGTTGGAGTATCTATCGTGTTTTTGCAGCCTCTGAACTGACTGAAAAGGCATGTGATGTTAGATTTGCATTAGCTAACAGACAATGTTAGCAGTGCTTTACCCGCTGAATGTTTGTTTGGTTAGGCTCTTTCAACAAGCTATGGACAGACGTCTGTTTGTTGGTGGTATTAAAGAGTAAGGACCCCAGCAGCAACTGAATAGACTGAGGAGACATGCAGCTACGGTCACAAACTGTTAAATATGCTGCAGCTGAGAAGCTAACTGCTAACGGACGTTGTTAGCAGTGCACTTTTCCCGCTTAATTTCTGTTTGGTGGCTCGTTCAATAAGCTACGCTGTAGAACAAGGTGTGTGTTCAACTTGAGTAGCTTTCATTCATATATGGTGTTAAATTATTTGATTGACTGTATGGAAAAACAAAGTAGGTGAGAGTCAACATCAATCTGACCTGTTGAAAAAACGGGGCACTATTGTTTAAATCATATGTGATTTACTGCTCAGATATGTAGGCCTATGCTGTAGCAGAAATCTGTTTTTAAATATCAGACGTGAAAATGATCCCTATTTTATCTCACTCTCAGAAGTGTGTGAATTCTTTATTTAAAGAGGTAGAAGTTGATGTGGATTGAACAGATGCGAATAACCAATAAAAACATCATGTATCCAACACTTAACCAAATATGAAGCACTTTGTAAAATATGTTCCTGAACGAGTTTTGCTCCAAATATAATTGAATATGCTAAAGACCAATATCACTTACACTGAACAAAAATGTTGCTCCCATTTTTCATGAGATGACTCAAAGATCTAAAACATGTTCTATACACACAAATAACCATTTCTCTCAAATATTATTCACAATCTGAAAGAATCTGTGATAGTGAGCACTCTCCTTTGCCGAGATATAATCATCCCACCTCACAGGTGTGGCATATCAAGATGCTGATTAGACAGCATGATTATTGCACAGGTGTGCCTTAGGCTGGCCACAATAAAAAGGCCACTCTGAAACGTGCTTTTTGCCAGTCAGTATCTGGTGTGGGGGTAGGGGTAGGGGTAGGGTTAGGGTAGGGTTAGGTTAGGGTAATGTTGTGAATTGAGTGGCCATGGTGGTGGTGGGGTTATGGTATGGGCAGGCGTAGTATGGACGACGAACACAGGCCACTCGATTCACAACATTACCCTAACCCTAACCCTACCCCTACCCCTCACACCAGATACTGACTGGTTTTCGGACCCCCCCCAGACCCCCCCATAAAGCAAAAATGCACGTTTCAGAGTGGCCTTTTATTGTGGCCAGCCTAAGGCACACCTGTGCAATAATCATGCTGTCTAATCAGCATCTTGATATGCCACACCTGTGAGGTGGGATGGATTATCTCGGCAAAGGAGAAGTGCTCACTATCACAGATTTTTTCAGATTTGTGAACAATATTTGAGAGAAATGGTTATTTTGTGTATATAGAAAATGTTTAGATCTTTGAGTTCATCTCATGAAAAATGGGAGCAAAAACAAAAGTGTTGCGTTTATATTTTTGTTCAGTGTAATAGCGTAGTAAACTGTACTTCACAGACAGGAAGTGAGATGGTGGACCGTAAAGTGGGCCAGGCATCTTTTTGATATGTGGAGTGTAAATATAGCCCTCCACCCTCCACCTAATTGTAGCTGTGTTGTTTCGTATTGTTGAATCCCAGATATGTATAATTCATCACGCAAATAATCTGGAACAAAACAAACTCTCCTCTGAGCTCCCAAGAGGCCGAGCGTCTAATGAGTACACCCCATAAAATATCATACCTTTGCAAAATATTCTGTCATTTTCCCGGCAACACGCTCAAGCTACACAACATCCAATTACATGTAATAGCATCTTGTAGGGCTGCCTGTTGATCATTGTCATCCAAAAACACTGCAGCGCCTCTATTGTGTGACTTTCTGCATTAATGGGAATAGTCACAGATGATGCTCTTGTTGTTGTTGTTGTTGTTGTGGTTAGGTCCTATTTTCTTGTGTTCAAAGTACAATGGGAGCCCATAGTTAAGTACTTTCACCTTTCACCTTAAACTTCTCTTTCACTGTACCTGTATTCTCACATGTCCCAAAAAGTTAAAATGTTACTAACTCAGCTTCCCCGGAGTTGTTGTTGTTGTTGTTTTGGACAGTTGACATCCTCCTTGATCCATCTTCATCTTCTTCCTTAATATAGACACATGTATTCTCTTTTTAATTTACACACAACATCTATTGCACGTCTCTCTGTCCCCAAGGTTTCTTACATTATTTTCTGGGTTTCTTCGGGAGTGTTTCCTTATCCGATGTGAGGGTCTAAGGACAGAGGGGGTCGTATCCTGTACGAACTGTAAAGCCCCCTGAGACACATGTCAAAGTTATGATATTGAGCTATATAAATACACTTTTAAACTTCGATTGATTGCTTGAAATGTTTCAGTAAGTCGCTGAAATCTTTATTTTCTGGGCTCGGATAGTGAAGCGTCAGAGAAATGGATGGACTTCAATTCAATCATTCAGAAATCATGTCATGATAAAGTAAATAACCCTCTAATATCTCGAACCAGTTTGTCATGCATTTCTCAAAACACCACACGTATATTTAGTTGTATCCCCCCCCAAGGTAAGTCAACACTAGTATATTTAATCACAGGTTATAGTTGTGATTAAAGCGTTTGACAGCACGAGTGGAAACACATTCATCATGTTTACTCATTCAGAATTCACAGCTGACGTTTCATGGAAAGTGGAAACAGTCCACTAACTCATTTGCTTTTTATTCCAACAAAACGCTGGAGATGTGGATGTTTTGGAGCGAGGGTCTTCCCCTGGAGTGAAGCCGTGTCCAGGCAGCTTCATCCAATCACGTCCGATAATGACCTGGGGATCGAGAGGTGAGAGTATAGTGGACAAAAACCAAAGAGCAGGTTTTTCATTTCGTGCTGAGAGGCCGTTGATTCATTTCTCTTTCAGAGCAGAGATTTAATTCGTAGGCTTCTTCAGGAAATCATCTCTGCTTTTTAATAATCTCTAATGCCATGTGGCTTCTCGGCACGCTGAGGTGACGAAAGGTCAAGGAGCCGCTTCAGGATCCACGGCAGCGTCGAGAGGAAGGGGGGGGGGCTGATTTTCATTAAGATGGACTCTGGAGCGCTCGTCTTATTAGCGGGTCATTAGGCTCTCGCAGGCCGACAGATTGGCTGAACAGGAAGCAGGGGAGCGGGCAGAAGGTAATTGCACTCGGAGTGACCACACAGGTGCCTGATTGGTTAATTAGCGTGTTGTCAATCAGCAGCTCGCTCTCACCACAGTTAAAAGGTGAGCGGTGAGAGTTCCTAATGAAGGCGAGAACTTTCTTCTTTTTCAGCTCTTGACGGATGAGAGGAGGGACACAGGGCCGTCCCTCCCTACAGGCCGATCATGCAGACTGCGTGGGGACTCACCTCGCCGAGGGGGCCTCATCTTACGTAGGGGGCCTCACCTCGCGGAGGGGGCCTCATCTTGCGGAGGGGGCCTCACCTTACGGAGGGGGCCTCATCTTGCGGAGGGGGCCTCACCTCGCGGAGGGGGCCTCATCTTACGGAGGGGGCCTCATCTTACGGAGGGGGCCTCATCTTACGGAGGGGGCCTCACCTCGCGGAGGGGGCCTCATCTTACGGAGGGGGCCTCATCTCGCGGAGGGGGGCCTCATCTTACGGAGGGGGGCCTCATCTTGCGGAGGGGGCATCACCTCGCGGAGGGGGCCTCATCTTACGGAGGGGGCCTCATCTTGCGGAGGGGGCCTCATCTTGTGGAGGGAGCCTCATCTTGCGGAGGGGGCCTCATCTTGTGGAGGGAGCCTCATCTTACGGAGGGGACCTTATCTTGAGGAGGGGGCCTCATCTTGCGGAGGGGGCCTTATCTTGAGGAGGGGGCCTCATCTTGCGGAGGGGGCCTCATCTTGCGGAGGGGGAGGGGGCCTCATCTTGCGGAGGGGGCCTTATCTTGAGGAGGGGGCCTCATCTTGCGGAGGGGGCCTCATCTTGCGGAGGGGGCCTCATCTTGCGGAGGGGGCCTCATCTTGCGGAGGGAGCCTCATCTTGTGGAGGGGGCCTCATCTTGCGGAGGGGGCCTCATCTTGTGGAGGGGGCCTCATCTTGTGGAGGGGGCCTCATCTTGCGGAGGGGGCCTCATCTTGTGGAGGGGGCCTCATCTTGTGGAGGGAGCCTCATCTTGCGGAGGGGGCCTCATCTTGCGGAGGGAGCCTCATCTTGCGGAGGGGGCCTCATCTTGTGGAGGGGGCCTCATCTTGCGGAGGGGACCTTATCTTGAGGAGGGAGCCTCATCTTACGGAGGGGGCCTTATCTTGTGGAGGGAGCCTCATCTTGTGGAGTGGGCCTCATCTTACGGAGGGGACCTTATCTTGAGGAGGGGGCCTCATCTTGCGGAGGGGGCCTTATCTTGAGGAGGGGGCCTCATCTTGCGGAGGGGGCGGGGGCCTCATCTTGCGGAGGGGGGCCTCATCTTGCGGAGGGAGCCTCATCTTGTGGAGGGGGCCTCATCTTGTGGAGGGGGCCTCATCTTACGGAGGGGGCCTCATCTTGCGGAGGGGGCCTCATCTTGCGGAGGGAGCCTCATCTTGCGGAGGGAGCCTCATCTTGTGGAGGGGGCCTCATCTTACGGAGGGGGCCTCATCTTGCGGAGGGGGCCTCATCTTGCGGAGGGGGCCTCATCTTGCGGAGGGGGCCTCATCTTGCGGAGTGGGCCTCATCTTGCGGAGGGGGCCTCATCTTACGGAGGGGGCCTCATCTTACGGAGGGGGCCTCATCTTGCGGAGGGGGCCTCATCTTGCGGAGGGGGCCTCATCTTGCGGAGGGAGCCTCATCTTGTGGAGTGGGCCTCATCTTGTGGAGGGGGCCTCATCTTACGGAGGGGGCCTCATCTTACGGAGGGGGCCTCATCTTGCGGAGGGGGCCTCATCTTGCGGAGGGGGCCTCATCTTGCGGAGGGAGCCTCATCTTGTGGAGTGGGCCTCATCTTGCGGAGGGGGCCTCATCTTGCGGAGGGAGCCTCATCTTGCGGAGGGGGCCTCATCTTGCGGAGGGGGCCTCATCTTGCGGAGGGGGCCTCATCTTGCGGAGGGTGCCTCAACTGAGCCGAAAATGCGGCGCACCTATGCGCTTATGTGGCGCGGCGCGGTTTCGCTGCTGCGAGGCTCCACTAGAAGTATTTTGAGTTGTTTCTCAGATGAAACATATTTTTTTACATATTTATTAGAAAATCAACAACTAACATCAGAAAACAGAAAACTTTTGAGCATTTGCGGCATATTTTGTAACACAACATTTCCTGATTCTGGTCAAATATAGTTCAGAATGAGTTCTCCATCTAATTACAATTACATCTGATTCATCTAAATATCCCTTCTTATTTCAAGAAATCTTACCAAGTAAATGTTCACTTGTTCTATTGACAGATTGTTGTACTTATTTAGTTAAAACAGCTTATTTTCATTATTGTTTAACTTGTTTTTGGAGCAGCATTTTTTCCAGTGTATTAAGCTCAATTTCAGGATAATATTGATATGTGTTGCTCCTACTGGGACATGTCTCCATGCTTTAATGTTCAACAAGGTTGTTCTCATACTGCCTGTGCTGCAGCACCTCTGATCACCCTCCGTCTGAATCAGACCTTTCAGATATTTTTGCAATTTTGAGAAATAAGTCAGAATGTTGAGATTTTCATTCTCAGAATAAAGTCAAACATTTTAGAAATTCTGGAAAAAGTCAGAATTATGAGATATCCAGGCAAAAGTCAGAATGTTGACATTTTCTGAAAAAAAGTGAAAAAATAATGATTTTCAGAAAAAAGTCTGAATTTTTAGATTTTCAGAAAAAAGTCAGCATTTTTAGATTTTAATAAAAAAGTCAGAATTGTAGCCTTTGCAGACCATTTACATGCAGAAAAACCCATATAACCCCATAAAGGAATGGGAACACCGTTGGGTCCAGTTCTTCTCGGTCATGCATCTTGTGAATAATTTGCTAATGACTCGACATTTTCTTCCAATTAGCAGATATTGCCGGGCGTGCTGAGCTCGTCGTCTCATACGGGCTCTCTGGGTCTCTGGGGGTTAACATGTCTTTGAAGTTGGAGATAATTAGCTGAGCAAGCAGGGGTAATTAACAGTGTCCAGCTCATAAATAAACACTTTTTCTATACACACACTATAAATGCAGCAAATACCACCGGAACAGTCTGTCCTCTTGAAAAAATACAAACACTTGAGAATTCAGCAGTCAGATCGTGATAACTCTGTTTAAACATTTTTTGGAATAAAGGTGTTTCATTTCATTTGTGCACCATATTCTCAACAGATAACAGAAATTCCTCTCTGTATAAAGCACATGTGTCAAACTCAAGGCCCGGGGGCCAAATCAGGCCCTTGGTGAATTTAATTTCGACCCGCAGGATAATTTCTAATTCCTATTAGATCTGGCCCGCCGGTATATTGCACGCACACCTTCACTCCATCCTGAGGGTCTCCTCAGCTCAGAGCCTGAGCCCAAACATTGATGACCTTGCACCCAAGATGAGATGCCAAGTATCTGAACTAGCATCACAGAGCAGCACACTGAGTTTAATGGATGCTTCCTTCTGCACTTTCTCTCTCACGCCAACAGGGCATGTTTGGTTTTCTCTTTGAGGGAAATAGTTTTGTTGAAGCTGTTGTTGGCCTGTGGAAAAATGTACTCATAAGAAATGACTCTGGAAAATCTGCAGATAGAGCCATAAGAAATGAATGCAACTGATTATTTAATGTTGTTTTTATAGGCAATAATTGAAGCTTTGTTAGTTCCAGGTTTAATATGTGCAATGAGTTCATTTCAATAAGTTTTGCAATAAACACTGAGCCAGTCCGGCCCTCGACTAGTACCCATTTTTTTATTTTGACACCCCTGGTATGAAGCAATACATTCAGCAACTAAACATTGCCTCCAAAATGTTACATAATTAACACCTTTAAAACCGTTTTAATACGTAATAACCAAGATGTATTTCTTATGTGGTTTAAACGCTTCCATTGGACTCCTTGAACACATCACTAAGTAACACTCACACTTCTATTGGAGACTGACCTTTTTGAACATTAACGCATGGAGACATGTCACAGTAGAGACACTAAACGTTTAAACGTTCTTTTGTAGCAGAAATCATGGAATAGCTTGTGTAACAATAGTGTACGTGCATCAAACAATAAACATCATTTCTCTTAGGCTACTTTTTTTTGTAGCAGAAGATCAGCAAATAAAATACGAGTAAATGTGCACTTCTATCCACTACTTTTATGTGAGCATAAAAAGTAGGTTCATCTTGAGGACAAGTGTTATCCTTAAAGAACCTCCAGTGGTGGAAAACATAATCTCCAAAGGTACAATGTTCACAGGCATTTGATGATATAATGCAAAGTTGAAAGGTTAAACTAAGTTAAATACAATAAGTATATTGCATTTTATTATATATGTGCCATTCATTTCTGCTACAGTCTAGTTGCTCCAGAGAAAAATACATAATTGTGTCTCTGAAAGGAGGGGTCGGTAAGTTTGAGAAACCGGCTCGAGATACACTTTTTGTTATATTCCATGGAATGCTCTTAACATCCCGATAGCAATGAATATCTGAAGTGCTTTGACAAAAAATACATAAAAAATATCATCAGTGGAAGCCGTAGTGCTGTAAAAAGCACAACCAATCATCTGAGCCGGCCCGGCTAAAGTAACTGGATGGCCTACCTGCCTGTCAGCCTCCAATCGGGGCACAAACTTATCTCATGCCCTCATTGGTCATGTGCGCGTTCGTGTGTGTTGGAGGCGGGGCTCTGTAAGGAAGTCTGAAGGAAAGGGCAGATTTTTTCCGGTTGTGTATTTTCAAATTCTAGCGCACTCGAGCCGGTTTCTTCAAAATGACCTACCCCACCTTTAAGTGGACGTGTTACGACAATCGTGGTATTTAAAAAAGTATTACTATGCAAATAAGACACATGATAATATCGTGCAATGTCAGATGTGGATACCTGATTTGGATCATGTTGTTCTGTTTTCATCTTCAAATCACAATGAACACGGCTCTTCTCCGTTTTATTTTGGAACTGCAGTGTTTTCTCTTCATTTCTGCATCATCAGCTGTTTCACAGACAGAACAACAGCGCCACCTGGTGTTCAGCTGGATGTATGAGGGTCAGCTGTTTCAGTAAAATTGTCACTGTAATCTATATTTGTCGTTCATTATGTATACTTATTTGGAGCCCAGACCTTCCTAAATCCTCCAGATGTCTTTTTAGTATTTCATTTTAGAGGTTTTTTTCATTGTTGTTGTTGGGCAGGATTTGTTTCAAGTACTTAAGTGTGTTATAAAGTTAAAATCTAACTATTTTCATATATTTTAACCAGATTAAAATTACCAACGTGTTTCAATAATTACAATTAAATCTAATGAATGATTATTGATCATTAACAAGATTATTTAAGGAGAAAATAAGGAAACAAAATAATTAATGGAAATAAAATATTAAAGAAAATTCCCCTAAAATCTTTAGTTATAAAAAACAAATAATGATTAAACTGGTACACATTTTTACTGTTTATTTTTCATGTTTTTAATTTGTATTAAGTCTAGCCCTTAAATTGTTCTACAAAATGTGCCACAAAGCATGTTATAGGTATACCTGTGCATTTAATGTAATGTCTTAAAGCAAGTTAAAATATCAAGCTGAAAAATAAGTGTTATTAAAATTACGAAACATTTAAATAGTACAAATTAATTAAAAATAAATCCAGAATACAAATTAAAAAAATCCATTGAAAAAATATATTAAGTAAAATTCACCTTATAATGTATAATAATGAATGAAAAGATTATTTAAAAAAAATCTAAGACAATGTCACAACATTATAACTATTAAAATATGCAGAAATAAAAACTGAATACAAGCGGCCGAGATGGGTTTTCTCCGCAGGGTGGCTGGCGTCTCCCTTAGGGATAAGGTGAGAAGTTCAGTCATCAGGGAGGGACTCGGAGTTGAGCCGCTCCTCCTTCGCGTCGAAAGGAGCCAGTTGAGGTGGTTCGGGCACCTAGTTAGGATGCCACCTGGGCGCCTCCCTAGGGAGGTGTTCCAGGCACGTCCAGCTGGGAAGAGACCAAGGGGTAGACCTAGGACCAGGTGGAGGGATTATATCTCTTCGCTGGCCTGGGAGCGCCTTGGGATCCCCCAGTCAGAGCTGGTTGATGAGGGGAAAGGAACGTTTGGGGCTCTCTGCTGGAACTGATACCCCCGCGACCCGACCACGGATAAGGGGAGAAGATAGATGGATGGAAGATGGATGGATGGAGGGAAGATGGATGGATGGATGGAAGATGGATGGATGGAGGGAAGATGGATGGATGGAAGATGGATGGATGGATGGAAGATGGATGGAGGGAAGATGGATGGATGGAAGATGGATGGATGGATGGAAGATGGATGGATGGAGGGAAGATGGATGGATGGAAGATGGATGGATGGATGGAAGATGGATGGAGGGAAGATGGATGGATGGAGGGAAGATGGATGGATGGAAGATGGATGGATGGAGGGAAGATGGATGGATGGAGGGAAGATGGATGGAGGGAAGATGGATGGATGGAGGGAAGATGGATGGATGGAAGATGGATGGATGGAGGGAAGATGGATGGATGGAGGGAAGATGGATGGATGGAAGATGGATGGATGGAGGGAAGATGGATGGATGGAGGGAAGATGGATGGATGGAGGGAAGATGGATGGATGGAAGATGGATGGATGGAGGGAAGATGGATGGATGGAAGATGGATGGAGGGAAGATGGATGGAGGGAAGATGGATGGATGGAAGATGGATGGATGGATGGAAGATGGATGGAGGGAAGATGGATGGATGGAGGGAAGATGGATGGATGGAAGATGGATGGATGGATGGAAGATGGATGGAGGGAAGATGGATGGATGGAGGGAAGATGGATGGAGGGAAGATGGATGGATGGATGGAAGATGGATGGAGGGAAGATGGATGGATGGAGGGAAGATGGATGGATGGAGGGAAGATGGATGGATGGATGGAGGGAAGATGGATGGAGGGAAGATGGATGGATGGATGGAAGATGGATGGATGGAAGATGGATGGAGGGAAGATGGATGGATGGAGGGAAGATGGATGGAGGGAAGATGGATGGATGGAAGATGGATGGATGGATGGAAGATGGATGGAGGGAAGATGGATGGATGGAAGATGGATGGATGGATGGAAGATGGATGGAGGGAAGATGGATGGATGGAGGTAAGATGGATGGAGGGAAGATGGATGGATGGAGGGAAGATGGATGGATGGAAGATGGATGGATGGATGGAAGATGGATGGAGGGAAGATGGATGGATGGAAGATGGATGGATGGATGGAAGATGGATGGAGGGAAGATGGATGGATGGAAGATGGATGGATGGAGGGAAGATGGATGGAGGGAAGATGGATGGATGGAAGATGGATGGAGGGAAGATGGATGGATGGAGGGAAGATGGATGGATGGAAGATGGATGGAGGGAAGATGGATGGATGGAAGATGGATGGATGGATGGAAGATGGATGGAGGGAAGATGGATGGATGAAGATGGATGGATGGAAGATGGATGGAGGGAAGATGGATGGATGGAGGTAAGATGGATGGAGGGAAGATGGATGGATGGAAGATGGATGGATGGAAGATGGATGGATGGAGGGAAGATGGATGGATGGAAGATGGATGGATGGAAGATGGATGGATGGAAGATGGATGGATGGAGGGAAGATGGATAGATGGAGGGAAGATGGATGGATGGAGGGAAGTTGGATGGATGGAGGGAAGATGGATGGATGGAGGGAAGATGGATGGATGGAAGATGGATGGAGGGAAGATGGATGGATGGAAGATGGATGGATGGAGGGAAGATGGATGGATGGAAGATGGATGGATGGAAGATGGATGGATGGAAGATGGATGGATGGAAGATGGATGGATGGAGGGAAGATGGATAGATGGAGGGAAGATGGATGGATGGAGGGAAGTTGGATGGATGGAGGGAAGATGGATGGATGGAGGGAAGATGGATGGATGGAAGATGGATGGAGGGAAGATGGATGGATGGAAGATGGATGGATGGAAGATGGATGGATGGAAGATGGATGGATGGAGGGAAGATGGATGGATGGAAGATGGATGGATGGAAGATGGATGGATGGAAGATGGATGGATGGAGGGAAGATGGATAGATGGAGGGAAGATGGATGGATGGAGGGAAGTTGGATGGATGGAGGGAAGATGGATGGATGGAGGGAAGATGGATGGATGGAAGATGGATGGAGGGAAGATGGATGGATGGAAGATGGATGGATGGAAGATGGATGGATGGAAGATGGATGGATGGAGGGAAGATGGATGGATGGAAGATGGATGGATGGAAGATGGATGGATGGAAGATGGATGGATGGAGGGAAGATGGATAGATGGAGGGAAGATGGATGGATGGAGGGAAGTTGGATGGATGGAGGGAAGATGGATGGATGGAGGGAAGATGGATGGATGGAAGATGGATGGAGGGAAGATGGATGGATGGAAGATGGATGGATGGAAGATGGATGGATGGAAGATGGATGGATGGAGAAACTGAAAACGTTTCAGTAATTTTAACAAAAATAAAACATGTTTTTTTTCAGAATATTATATGAGAGTGTAATTCAATGGAATAAAACCAGGACACGAGCAATCAGTGATTCATAACATATTTTAATTTTTCAGTGTTTTAGTATAAAAATCCCACCGGCCTGCTGTCGGCTGGTCTCCGTCCCGTTGGCTATAATAACTGTGGTTTTTCCCAGAGAATCAGCTAAAGTACCAAATCTATTTACACACACAACATCCACATCCAGAGGGCAACACAAACAAAAAACAGGAAGTCTACCCATCGCTAACCTGCCAAAATAAAACATCAAACACTATCACCTCACCATTCAGCTTTAATGCTATTAATCCCCAAAAATAAACAGAAGAAGACGAGGGGCCTCGACGTGTGGCTCCTCGTGTGCCCGTAGTATTCTCTTACAATACTCTCTCTATAAAGTAATGCATATACATTTTCTGCTTTACAATAAATTAGTACAGGCACATTCTCTCCTCTCCTCCAGCCGCTCAGTCCGGGTGGCAAAATGATTCTGTGAGCTTTAAATCTTCACGGCACACAAACAAGAGATAATCAGCGGTAAAAAAAAACACATTAGTGGGAAACTTAGTGGGCAGCAGAGGATCTTTTTTTGGTTTCGGTGTGAATGATGCACTTTAGGCATTTTAGACTTTGAGAGCATCTATATAGATTTTATATAAATATGTACAAACGAGGGAAAAAAAGTAGTCCAGTAAAAACATTCATGTAAAAAAAAAAAACAAGATGCAAACACACGAGAACAGTTAATGCCAAAGAAGCTTGAGAACTCAATAAGTTACAAAAACCGTAAAAAAGGAGCTGAAATAAAAATGTTCCGTACAGTATGCATGTTTGTTTTCTCTGCGTTAGAGATAGCACCAGCAGAAACACCGTCAGGGCGTCGTCTCCTCCGACCGGATAAATATCTGAACCACTAATGTACCAAAACTGAGGGAGTGAATAAATTAGTGTCAGGCCTTGTACAGGATATTTACAGGAGCTGCTGCACTCACACACTCACACTCACACACACTCTCACACACACACACACACACTCACACACACACTGATGTCATGGCAGTGAGATTGTTGCAGCAGTCTTGCAGCACATTTTAAGGAGGTCAGAGGTCAAGTCTGACACATTCAACAGGTTACGTCCTGTGATTCTTCGGTCCTCACAGCCCAGGTTTGAGTCTTTTTATTGGTTGTTATTTGCACCAGCTAACCGAGTCCTTGCATAGCTCTTTGACAAAACAACATGGACGTCACAAGCTACAGGTCAGACGGAGGGGGAGGGGGGAGGGGGGAGGGGGGGTCGAGGGGGGGGGGACATGAACGACATGAAAATGATCCAGTTTAGCAGGAAATGGTAAACATGTGTCTGTGCGTATGAGGCGGAAGCTTGAGTGTCCGCTGTGAAGGTGTTCAGAATGAAAGCTGAGAGAGGAGAGATTGCTGATGGGAGGTTTTAAGGGGGGGTTTGTTTTGGGGGGGGGTTCAGTCCGCTGACACGATTCAGGTGGGTCACAGCTCGATCGAAGGCGAGGCGCACAGCTTTCCGGCCTCTGGAGCAGCGAGCCTCCGTCAGCTTGGCTCTGTCGAGGGTCCGGTCGACCCCAAAGGGAGCCATCTTGGATCTAGGAAGCCATTGCCTGAGGAGAGAGGAGAGGAGAGGAGGAGAGGAGAGGAGAGGAGGAGAGGAGAGGAGAGGAGGAGGAGAGGAGAGGACGAGAGGAAACGAGAGGTCAGTGTGATGAAGAGGTGGGAGAAGCACTCCGATCTTGTACTTGAGTATAAGTATAAGTACTCAGATCTTGTACTTGAGTAAAAGTAGAAGTACTCAGATCTTGTACTTGAGTAAAAGTAGAAGTACTCAGATCTTGTACTTGAGTAAAAGTAGAAGTACTCAGATCTTGTACTTGAGTAAAAGTAGAAGTACTCAGATCTTATACTTGAGTAAAAGTAGAAGTACTCAGATCTTGTACTTGAGTAAAAGTAGAAGTACTCAGATATTGTACTTGAGTAAAAGTAGAAGTATTCAGATCTTGTACTTGAGTAAAAGTAGAAGTACTCAGGTCTTGTACTTGAGTAAAAGTAGAAGCACTCAGATCTTGTACATGAGTAAAAGTAGAAGTACTCAGATCTTGTACTTGAGTAAAAGTAGAAGTACTCAGGTTTTGTACTTGAGTAAAAGTAGAAGTACTCAGATCTTGTACTTGAGTAAAAGTAGAAGTACTCAGATCTTGTACTTGAGTAAAAGTAGAAGTACTCAGATCTTGTACTTGAGTAAAAGTAGAAGTACTCAGATCTTGTACTTGAGTAAAAGTAGAAGTACTCAGATCTTGTACTTGAGTAAAAGTAGAAGTACTCAGATCTTGTACTTGAGTAAAAGTAGAAGTACTCAGATCTTATACTTGAGTAAAAGTAGAAGTACTCAGATCTTGTACTTGAGTAAAAGTAGAAGTACTCAGATATTGTACTTGAGTAAAAGTAGAAGTATTCAGATCTTGTACTTGAGTAAAAGTAGAAGTACTCAGGTCTTGTACTTGAGTAAAAGTAGAAGCACTCAGATCTTGTACATGAGTAAAAGTAGAAGTACTCAGATCTTGTACTTGAGTAAAAGTAGAAGTACTCAGGTTTTGTACTTGAGTAAAAGTAGAAGTACTCAGATCTTGTACTTGAGTAAAAGTAGAAGTACTCAGATCTTGTACTTGAGTAAAAGTAGAAGTACTCAGATCTTGTACTTGAGTAAAAGTAGAAGTACTCAGATATTGTACTTGAGTAAAAGTAGAAGTACTCAGATCTTGTACTTGAGTAAAAGTAGAAGTACTCAGATCTTGTACTTGAGTAAAAGTAGAAGTACTCAGATCTTGTACTTGAGTAAAAGTAGAAGTACTCAGGTTTTGTACTTGAGTAAAAGTAGAAGTACTCAGATTTTGTTCTTGAGTAAAAGTAGAAGCACTCAGATCTTGTACATGAGTAAAAGTAGAAGTACTCAGATCTTGTACTTGAGTAAAAGTAGAAGTACTCAGGTTTTGTACTTGAGTAAAAGTAGAAGTACTCAGATCTTGAACTTGAGTAAAAGTAGAAGTACTCAGATCTTGTACTTGAGTAAAAGTAGAAGTACTCAGATCTTGTACTTGAGTAAAAGTAGAAGTACTCAGATCTTGTACTTGAGTAAAAGTAGAAGTACTCAGATCTTATACTTGAGTAAAAGTAGAAGTACTCAGATCTTGTACTTGAGTAAAAGTAGAAGTACTCAGATATTGTACTTGAGTAAAAGTAGAAGTATTCAGATCTTGTACTTGAGTAAAAGTAGAAGTACTCAGGTCTTGTACTTGAGTAAAAGTAGAAGCACTCAGATCTTGTACATGAGTAAAAGTAGAAGTACTCAGATCTTGTACTTGAGTAAAAGTAGAAGTACTCAGGTTTTGTACTTGAGTAAAAGTAGAAGTACTCAGATCTTGTACTTGAGTAAAAGTAGAAGTACTCAGATCTTGTACTTGAGTAAAAGTAGAAGTACTCAGATCTTGTACTTGAGTAAAAGTAGAAGTACTCAGATATTGTACTTGAGTAAAAGTAGAAGTACTCAGATCTTGTACTTGAGTAAAAGTAGAAGTACTCAGATCTTGTACTTGAGTAAAAGTAGAAGTACTCAGATCTTGTACTTGAGTAAAAGTAGAAGTACTCAGGTTTTGTACTTGAGTAAAAGTAGAAGTACTCAGATCTTGTACTTGAGTAAAAGTAGAAGTATTCAGATCTTGTACTTGAGTAAAAGTAGAAGTACTCAGGTCTTGTACTTGAGTAAAAGTAGAAGCACTCAGATCTTGTACATGAGTAAAAGTAGAAGTACTCAGATCTTGTACTTGAGTAAAAGTAGAAGTACTCAGGTTTTGTACTTGAGTAAAAGTAGAAGTACTCAGATCTTGAACTTGAGTAAAAGTAGAAGTACTCAGATCTTGTACTTGAGTAAAAGTAGAAGTACTCAGATCTTGTACTTGAGTAAAAGTAGAAGTACTCAGATATTGTACTTGAGTAAAAGTAGAAGTACTCAGATCTTGTACTTGAGTAAAAGTAGAAGTACTCAGATCTTGTACTTGAGTAAAAGTAGAAGTACTCAGGTTTTGTACTTGAGTAAAAGTAGAAGTACTCAGATCTTGTACTTGAGTAAAAGTAGAAGTACTCAGATCTTGTACTTGAGTAAAAGTAGAAGTACTCAGATCTTGTACTTGAGTAAAAGTAGAAGTACTCAGATCTTGTACTTGAGTAAAAGTAGAAGTACTCAGATCTTGTACTTGAGTAAAAGTAGAAGTACTCAGGTCTTGTACTTGAGTAAAAGTAGAAGTACTCAGATCTTGTACTTGAGTAAAAGTAGAAGTACTCAGATCTTGTACATGAGTAAAAGTAGAAGTACTCAGGTCTTGTACTTGAGTAAAAGTAGAAGTACTCAGATCTTGTACTTGAGTAAAAGTAGAAGTACTCAGGTCTTGTACTTGAGTAAAAGTAGAAGTACTCAGGTCTTGTACTTGAGTAAAAGTAGAAGTACTCAGGTTTTGTACTTGAGTAAAAGTAGAAGTACCAGAAAGTAGGAATACTCTGTTACAGTAAAGTGAAAGTAGTAAAGTGGGCTCCTCACCAGCTGCGCTTGCTGTCGAAGAAGTGGACGAGGAAGAGTTTCTCTGCGGACCTGAACTGCATCTGCTCTCCGGCTCTGAGAACGTCCTGGGGGGGGGGCGGCGGGGGAAGCTCCGCCGCGCCCCGCTGCCCCCCCGTCCGCCGCACTCTGGGGGCCGTGATCTGTGACGGCCAAAAAAGAAGAAGAGAGAGAGGAGGATTGGAGTAAGAGCGAGGTTACAGTCTGTCGTTTGTCCAACCCAGGTGAGAAGTAACCACGGCAACGTATCTCTGCTGAACGACGTGTGAAGAGAACGTCTGACTGAAGTAATATCACGGCGACTCTAGCTCCATATGGGCTGTTTATCAGCTGAGGCAAAGGGATATTTTGTATCCTCTGACAGTGTGTGTGTGTGTGTGTGTGTGTGTGTGTGTGTGTGTTTGTGTGTGTGTCATAAACTCATCCTGTAGTTGTGTACAAAACGTGACAAACAAAATAAACGCACTATTAGGCTGCATATTGTTTGCTAGTTTGGTCTTCTTAATTAAAATGTACTCAGCCCTGCAGAGCTCCGTTGGATAGGAAGATAAGAAGTACTTTATTGATCCTAATTTGGGAAATGTTTGCGTTGCAGCAGCATAAAAAAACAAGGGAACGTACATAAGAGCAATTAAGACACTAGAAATAAACAATCCAAAATATTTCTGAAGTACAAATTAAATAGGATTAAAAAGTAGAAAAATGTTGAGTAACAAAATATAATGCAGTTTATTATATATATATATACATTAATTGTGCAAAAAATGGATTATTCAATATGAAATGGTTCTCGTCAAAGTGGGCGTGGTCAGATCTAAAGTGGGTTGGAAACGGACAGACGCTGACAGGGCGGAGAGTTTCCTGCAGGCGGAGACACAAGCATGCACGAGCCGAGGCGCTCTGAGCGAAGACGCCACAAACAACAAGCAGTCCGTTATGGGCCAAGCTCCCGCGTGGCTGTGAGCACAAATCACGAGCTACTGCACGCACGATGGCAGAGGGGCTGATGGGTAATGAGACACAGAGGGGAGGGACAAGCACTCACTCACCAGGGCGGGGTAGGACGGATATCCACTACATTTAGCCCAAACTAGTTTAAGAGGCTCCAGAACAAATGGAGAGGCAGGGGGGGGCTTCCACACCTCTACAGGAACAACGATAAGCAGGTTATGAAGTATTCAGAGCCACACACACACACACACACACACACACACACACACACACACACACACACACACACACACACACACACACACACACACACACACACACACACACACACACACACACACACACACACACACACACACACACACACACACACACACACACACACACACACACACACACACACACACACACACACACACACACACACACACACACACACACACACACACACACACACACACACACACACACACACACACACACACACACACACACACACTTCAAAGACTGTAAGAATTTGGAAAGCCAAACGCAAGAAAATATGTAAGGCAACATCAATATGGATAGAGATGTAGGTATTCAATAGATGTAAGTTAAAAACATCGATACAAATAATCATGCTTACGGTTAAACGCCTTTCATTTGTGTCATCACGTCGGTCAAAGCGCAACTCCTTCCTAACAATTACACGTCTATTTGTAAGTTTTTAGTAAGAGGAAAATATTTTGTTGAATCATAACGAAGTTGTCTCCTTAAAGGTGGGGTAGGTAATTCACTTCAGAAACACTTGTTATATTCCATGGAATGCTCTTAACATCCCGATAGCAATGAATATCTGAAGTGCTTTGAAAATAAATACATAAAATATCATCTGTGGAAGCCGTAGCGCTGTAAAAAGCACGACCAATCATCTGAGCCGGCTAAAGTAACTGGATGGTCATTGGTCATGTGCGCGTTCCTGTGTGTTGGAGGAGGGGCTCTGTGAGGAAGTGGCAGATTGTTTCCGGCTGTGTATTTTCACATTCTAGCGCACTCGAGCTGGTTTCTCCATTCTTACCTACCCTACCTTTAAGGACACGAGTATTTCACTGCGTTGGAAACGTAGAGTGTGATTATGAAGAGTTTTGCAGATTTAACTAAGCTCAGATTCCTCACATTGTTAATCACAGATCAGAGAACAACACACTTAGTGAGGAGCTTCGGTTTTCTTTGAATGAACTGAGGCTCTCTGTAATCCGCTGTCGTTTTCTAGATCCTACAAATCGAACAGAGTGAGACCTCTTCTCTCGAGTGGATCGTGTAGTGTCATTTTCAGAAGTCCTACTTTTGTGTAGTAACTCTAGTATTTCTGTTAATCAAATTGTGATCAAATAAAGCATTGGTTTCTGAATTGTTTAGGTTATTCAGCTCAGAATTGCACACGTTCTTCTGCTGTGTATTTCTTAATATATTGTACTTATTCCACTGGATAAAAGGGTTTAATCGAATGAGACTAGATGTGTATGATAAAAACCAGAGATAATCGGCTGAATGGACTGGATGTTGTTGTCCGAGTAGTCCTAACGTGATTCTACAACTCTCTGAACACTTCGATCACATGCTTCCTGTTTTTTTTTCACCACTTCCTGTAGGGCTGCAGCTTTGAGTCTCTGCTGACTTCCTGCAGGAACTCGAGGGGCCCCTGAACCTCAGTTTGAAACACAGTGTGAGTTTGGTAAACTGTATTTAAACCGACTTTAACCTCTCTGTTCATTGGCTCGCGCAGGTGGAACCGTAGAAAGAAAGTGATGTGAGGGAATCAAACCAACATACACCGGCACATTAACAGGGTTAGTATATTTAATGTTTTTAATGAGTAAATCAGCGGATGGAAAGCGTGCCGTGCGGTTTCATGCAGACGGACGGACGGACGGTTCTCGGCTCACCTGGAGACACTTTGGCAGCTTTGGGGAACTCCCCGTTCTCGATGCAGGTCATCAGAGTGCTCTTATCGTCCACCGTGCTCCGTCGAGCCGCCGGCGACCGCCCTTTACCGCTTTTAGGCACGATGACGGTGCTGGAAGAGACGAAGGAAAAGCTAAGGTAAGGGAAAAGGTACGAAACATCTCGAGTGTGGAGGGTCTGAAACTGCGGATAAACTTTAAAACCAAAGTAACTAAATACTAAAACTAAATATGCCAAGCTTCCTGTTAAAGTGTGATCATTTCAATTACAGCAAGGTCTTTCTAGTAGTTTTATTTTATTATATTTCTTCTCATTTTCAGCACATGCAAAATGATTTCAACAAACAATGGTTGACTCTTTTACATCAATATTTATTCCTCATCCTCATGTATCGCTATGGCTCAAATAACCTGTCTCTTTTTGATGTATCATACTGTCAGAATGGCCTGACAGTCGATCCACGAGAGAAAACAAAAGTAAAAAGGGTAATATTTGTTTTAATATTCTTGTGTTTTACGAGAAGATAAAATGTTTTCTTGTTATAACGAAAACATTTTTTTTAAATACGGTGTTTCTCAAACTTTACATGTAAGGAATATCAAAGCCGGGTCCGAATCAAAGGTTAGGCTTCCAGTACAGGACATGGGGTGTTTCTCAATGTCAAGGAAGGATGCTCCAGAGCCACTATTTCAAGGATGCTACGGCATCGAGTGCCGCCGAAGGACTGTTCCAATGTCCAGGCTCCTTGGAATTCTACCGAGCCCGGCGTCCTTCGTAGCGAGACATTTCGAGGCTGCACATGTGTATCCTCTGCGGTCTTAAAATCCCCACAATGCTTTGCGCACGGAACAATTTCCCCAAATCTGTGGCGGAACATTTAAGGCGGGGCCTCTCATATGACGCACACCTGCACACTTGCTCGCCTGTTCCACTCTTTGTTCTCCGAATACCAAGAAGGATTCTTGCCTAGCTTCTGAAGGAAGTGACTCGGAAGACATGTCCTACCAAGGAAGCGTCCTCGACATTGAGAAACACCCAGTGAGTTAAAAAAAGGGAATCTGTTTTTATACAACTTGGTATTTTTGCTCCAAGTCCCCTGGAGACCTCAGCTACTAACTTCTCCTGTCATATCATCATCGCTGAAGGAAATGATTGCAAAACTATCCAGCTGATACCAAAGCAAATACCTCGTATGTGTAAACCTACTTGGTAATAAAACCGATTCTGATTCTGATGAGCCCCATCACAGTGTCTGTTCTTTTCCTCCGCACTCACCTGGTGCTGCAGAGGACGCTCCCGCTGGAGGAGATGCTCGACTCGGAGGCACAGCGGCGCCGAGGCTCCAGCAGTCGTGGAGACGGAGAGATTTCCCCTTCTTCCTCCACCACAAAACCGTTCACTATGCCTGAAGGTAAAAGAACAGAAACATTGTCAGTATATTTCAGGGTTAAGGGTACAAACCAAGGCCCCAGGAAGTGCGCCGGACTCTGTGCCCAACATTCGTTGTGTCCAAACGGCGGTACTGCAACTTCCGTATCAGTCCGTGACGTCACCCGGCCCAAAACAACTTTTCCCCATTGACTAACATTGGGAAATGCGCCCCTTAAGACGTCTGATTTACAGACGTCTTAAGGGGCGCATGCTCTGTGAGCGCACATACCAAGCCCCCAGAAAGTGCGCCGGACTCTTTGAGGAAAATATTCGTTGTGGCCAAATGGCGGTACTACACTTCCGTACCGTCGCTGGGCCCGGAAACACTTTTCCCCATTGACTTCCATGGGGAAAGAGACGTCTGTAAATCGTTGGATAATTGTTTTTAAACTAAATAAACTGCCCAGTATGAACACTTGTATAGCCCTTATTAAAAACATTTGTTCCTCAAGTTGTAAAATGTGCTAATAACGTTATTCTGAGAGTTATTTTCCTCTGCATTATGAACACGGATCTAACACACGGGACCGCGCCGCCCGGCACATTCATGTGACGTGTTCAGTACTACATGAGTTGTACCTTTACGCATGGATGCACAATAAGAACGGATTATATGATTACTTTCGTGACGTTTCGCTCTCAAAAGTTGGGCCATTTTGTCTTCATGCGCCAATGAGCAGCTCTTATAGGAATGAACGAGGCCCCGCCTAAGATATTCATTGCCGTATCTACCCTGTAGCTACTGAGCATATGACAATAAAGCCTTTGGATCATTAACTGAAACACGAGTCCTTACCTGTGCCGAGGCGTTTTATCGGCGACTCCTCGTCCTCCTCGTCTCCGTCGGCGCTGCTGCTGCGTCTCCTCTTCTTGGGCAGCAGCAACGTCTCCAGGCGAGGGATCACCACCGACAGGAAGGTTTTGGCACCGAGCGGCGACGTGGGCGGCGACACGACGGACGCCCCCTGATTTTTGTGATGTTTCTGGGGGCTGGCGCTCTTGGACTTGCGGAAGAAGACGTTGTTGTTGCGTCGGTTACAGGCGCCAGAGGCTCTGATGTGGATGTCGCCGTTGGAGAGAGGCGGGTCGGGGGCGTGTCCGTTGGGCTTGTTGGGGGACTCTGAGGTAGATGTGTCGCCGTCGAGCTCCATGGGGACGCCAGGTTTGACGGACTCCAGAGGTTTCGAGTCACAAGACGAGGAGTGGAACTGCGACAGCGACGCTAACAGCTCTAACGTGGGCGAAGGGGAAGGCTTTTTCTCGGGGGGCGAGCAAGGCTCTGCCGGAGGTTCAGGTAGTTGTTTCTCCTCTGATTCTGATGAGTCAGGCTTGGGGGCCGTCGCTGGTGTCGTCTTTCTGAGGGAGTTCTTGAGGCTCATCTCGTTGCGCACCTCCATGATGGTCTTCTTGAGCAGCTTGAGCCTCTTGCTGCGGGACGGGCTGTGCTTCATGGCCGTGGTCAGGTCCAGCTTCTCCAGCAGCTCCTTCAGCTGCTCCTCCAGGGGGGTCAGCCGGCGGTACGAGGGGCTCAGCAGCCGGTCCACTGAGGGAGACATCAGGTAGTAGCATCAGTATTAGCTCCATAACATCAGCTATAATATATATACTGTTATTTTCTAAATGAATGTTTTGGTGTATAAAATGAAAATCGTCTAAAAAGGTCCATCTCAGTCTTTAAAAGTCAAAGTTGATTACTTTATATAACTTGTTTTGTCAGTCCAAAAACGCAAGTAGTTCATGTAGGATAATTTGTTGTTGTGGTTGAAGGTTTGTTGGTAAGGTTTAAAACAAGACTACAAATATGTTGACCATGCATCGTCTCTAAAAGTCAAAGTTGATAACTTGTTTTGTCAGTTAGAAATGCAAGTAAATTAAGTTTGATATAGTACAATTCAGAGTGAAGCTAGCAAACATTTTTGAGAGAATTCAAATCTAAAAACAGTCTTTTCTGGCCACTTTTGTATGAAAATATAAACGGCAAATGTTTGCTGTTGCTGGAGGTTTGATGGTTAGGTTTAAAACAAAACTACAAACATGTTGACCATGCATAAGTCCACCCATTAATCAGCGGTGGAATGTAACAAAGCACACAAATGATCACCAATGCCCGATAAGTAGACAAAACTCCAGCAGAGATTCAGTTCCCAACGTGGGAAAAATAAATAAACTAGGATCAAATCATGTTACCGGAGAAATGACTTTAACAGTTCATTGATTGTCATTTCTTTCCTTGATAGATTTTCTGTTTCCTGCTGATCTTACTTTCCTCCCAGGAGAAGGTGGTTGGTGCTGCTAGTTTTATGACGACCATGCATTAGTTAACCCATTAATCAGTGGTGGAATGTAACAAAGCACACAGATGATCACCAATGCCCGAACAAGCAGACTAAATACACGGACATTCAGTTCCCGATGTGCGAAATTAAATAAATAAACTAGGATCAAAACATGCTACCGGAGAAATGGACTTA
>CM053250.1:530339-637839 GCA_028583405.1 Pogonophryne albipinna
ATACAAGATTCCCATTCTTGTGACCTGGGTTCGATTCCCAGGCGGTGCATGCAAGACCGTCTGAATATGTATTGAGTAGGGTGATGGAAGAATAGAGAAAGATACAGAACTCTGAAATAGAAGTTTGAAATCTCTTCCATCGGCAGAGTTTTGAGAGATTCCCATTCTTGTGACCAGGGTTCAATTCCCATGCAGTATTTGTATTAATCCAACTTCAAACAAAGAAGTGTTTATTTGGTGTAGGTTTATGATTCTCACTTAGGTTGCGAGAGGTCCAGGGTCTAAATCAATACAAAACAATAGAAGCGCAGCTGGTGTAGTGGTATCATACAAGATTCCCATTCTTGTGACCCGGGTTCAATTCCCGGGCGGTGCATGCAAGATGGTCTGAATATGGGTTGAGTAGGGGACGGAAGAATAGAGAAAGGTACAGAACTCTGAAATAGACATTTGAAATCTCTTCCATCGGCAGAGTTTTGAGAGATTCCCATTCTTGTGACCAGGGTTCAATTCCCATGCAGTGTTTGTATTAATCCAACTTCAAACAAAGAAGTGTTTATTTGGTGTAGGGTTATGATTCTCACTTAGGTTGCGAGAGGTCCAGGGTCTAAATCAATACAAAACAATACAAGCGCCGCTGGTATAGTGGTATCATACAAGATTCCCATTCTTGTGACCCAGGTTCAATTCCCAGGCGGTGCATGCAAGACGGTCTGAATATGGGTTGAGTAGGGGACGAAAGAATAGAGAAAGATACAGAACTCTGAAATAGATGTTTGAAATCTCTTCCATCGGCAGAGTTTTGAGAGATTCCCATTCTTGTGACCAGGGTTCAATTCCCATGCAGTGTTTGTATTAATCCAACTTCAAACAAAGAAGTGTTTATTTAGTGTAGGTTTATGATTCTCACTTAGGTTTCGAGAGGTCCAGGGTCTAAATCAATACAAATCAATACAAGTGCCGCTAGTGTAGTGGTATCATACAAGATTCCCATTCTTGTGACCCGGGTTCGATTCCCGGGCGGTGCATGCAAGACGGTCTGAATATGGATTGAGTAGGGGACGGAAGAATAGAGAAAAATACAGAACTCTGAAATAGACGTTTGAAATCTGTCGCATCGGAAGAGTTTTGAGAGATTCCCATTCTTGTGACCAGGGTTCAAATCAATACAAAACAATACAAGCGCTGCTAGTGTAGTGGTATCATACAAGATTCCCATTCTTGTGACCCGGGTTCAATTCCCATGCAGTATTTGTATTAATCCAACTTCAAACAAAGAAGTGTTTATTTGGTGTAGGTTTATGATTCTCACTTAGGTTGCGAGAGATCCAGGGTCCAAATCAATACAAAACAATACAAGCGCTGCTAGTGTAGTGGTATCATACAAGATTCCCATTCTTGTGACCAGGGTTCAATTCCCATGCAGTATTTGTATTAATCCAACTTCAAACAAAGAAGTGTTTATTTGGTGTAGGTTTATGATTCTCACTTAGGTTGCGAGAGGTCCAGGGTCCAAATCAATACAAATCAATACAAGCGCCGCTAGTGTAGTGGTATCATACAAGATTCCAATTCTTTGACCCAGGTTCGATTCCCGGGCGGTGCATGCAAGACGATCTGAATATGGGTTGAGTAGGGGACGGAAGAATAGAGAAAGATACAGAACTCTGAAATAGACGTTTGAAATCTCTTCCATCGGCAGAGTTTTGAGAGATTCCCATTCTTGTGACCAGGGTTCAATTCCCATGCAGTGTTTGTATTAATCCAACTTCAAACAAAGAAGTGTTTATTTAGTGTAGGTTTATGATTCTCACTTAGGTTGCGAGAGATCCAGGGTCCAAATCAATACAAAAACAATACAAGCGCCGCTAGTGTAGTGGTATCATACAAGATTCCCATTCTTGTGACCCGGGTTCGATTCCCGGGCGGTGCATGCAAGACGGTCTGAATATGTGTTGAGTAGGGGACGGATGAATAGAGAAAGGTACAGAACTCTGAAATAGATGTTTGAAATCTCTTCAATCGGCAGAGTTTTGAGAGATTCCCATTCTTGTGACCAGGGTTCAATTCCCATGCAGTGTTTGTATTAATCCAACTTCAAACAAAGAAGTGTTTATTTGGTGTAGGTTTATGATTCTCACTTAGGTTGCGAGAGGTCCAGGGTCCAAATCAATACAAATCAATACAAGTGCCGCTAGTGTAGTGGTATCATACAAGATTCCCATTCTTGTGACCCGGGTTCGATTCCCGGGCGGTGCATGTAAGACCGTCTGAATATGTATTCAGTAGGGGACGAAAGAATAGAGAAAGATACAGAACTCTGAAATAGACATTTGAAATCTCTTCCATCAGCAGAGTTTTGAGAGATTCCCATTCTTGTGACCAGGGTTCAATTCCCATGCAGTGTTTGTATTAGTCCAACTTCAAACAAAGAAGTGTTTATTTGGTGTAGGTTTATGATTCTCACTTAGGTTGCGAGAGGTCCAGGGTCTAAATCAATACAAAAAACAATACAAGCGCCGCTAGTGTAGTGGTATCATACAAGATTCCCATTCTTGTGACCCGGGTTCAATTCCCGGGCGGTGCATGCAAGAAGGTCTGAATATGGGTTGAGTAGGGGACGGAAGAATAGAGAAAGATACAGAACTCTGAAATAGATGTTTGAAATCTCTTCCATCGGCAGAGTTTTGAGAGATTCCCATTCTTGTGACCAGGGTTCAATTCCCATGCAGTGTTTGTATTAATCCAACTTCAAACAAAGAAGTGTTTATTTAGTGTAGGTTTATGATTCTCACTTAGGTTGCGAGAGGTCCAGGGTCCAAATCAATACAAATCTTTACAAAAGCCGCTAGTGTAGTGGTATCATACAAGATTCCCATTCTTGTGACCCGGGTTCGATTCCTGGGCGGTGCATGCAAGACCGTCTGAATATGTATTCAGTAGGGGATGGAAGAATAGAGAAAGATACAGAACTCTGAAATAGAAGTTTGAAATCTCTTCCATCAGCAGAGTTTTGAGAGATTCCCATTCTTGTGACCAGGGTTCAATTCCCATGCAGTATTTGTATTAATCCAACTTCAAACAAAGAAGTGTTTATTGGGTGTAGGTTTATGATTCTCACTTAGGTTGGGAGAGGTCCAGGGTCTAAATCAATACAAAACAATACAAGCGCTGCTGGTGTAGTGGTATCATACAAGATTCCCATTCTTGTGACCCGGGTTCGATTCCCGGGCGGTGCATGCAAGACCATCTGAATATGTATTGAGTAGGGGGTGGAAGAATAGAGAAAGATACAGAACTCTGAAATAGAAGTTTGAAATCTCTTCCATCGGCAGAGTTTTGAGAGATTCCCATTCTTGTGACCAGGGTTCAATTCCCATGCAGTATTTGTATTAATCCAACTTCAAACAAAGAAGTGTTTATTTGGTGTAGGTTTATGATTCTCACTTAGGTTGCGAGAGGTCCAGGGTCTAAATCAATACAAAAACAATACAAGCGCGGCTAGTGTAGTGGTATCATACAAGATTCCCATTCTTGTGTCCCAGGTTCGATTCCCGGGCGGTGCATGCAAGACAGTCTGAATATGGGTTGAGTAGGGGACGAAAGAATAGAGAAAAATACAGAACTCTGAAATAGACGTTTGAAATCTGTCGCATCGGCAGAGTTTTGAGAGATTCCCATTCTTGTGACCAGGGTTCAATTCCCATGCAGTATTTGTATTAATCCAACTTCAAACAAAGAAGTGTTTATTTGGTGTAGGTTTATGATTCTCACTTAGGTTGCGAGAGATCCAGGGTCCAAATCAATACAAAACAATACAAGCGCTGCTAGTGTAGTGGTATCATACAAGATTCCCATTCTTGTGACCTGGGTTCAATTCCCATGCAGTATTTGTATTAATCCAACTTCAAACAAAGAAGTGTTTATTTGGTGTAGGTTTATGATTCTCACTTAGGTTGCGAGAGATCCAGGGTCCAAATCAATACAAAACAATACAAGCGCTGCTAGTGTAGTGGTATCATACAAGATTCCAATTCTTTTGACCCGGGTTCGATTCCCGGGTGGTGCATGCAAGACGGTCTGAACATGGGTTGAGTCGGGGACGGAAGAATAGAGAAAGGTACAGAACTCTGAAATGGACGTTTGAAATCTCTTCCATCGGCAGAGTTTTGAGAGATTCCCATTCTTGTGACCAGGGTTCAATTACCATGCAGTGTTTGTATTAATCCAACTTCAAACAAAGAAGTGTTTATTTGGTGTAGGTTTATGATTCTCACTTAGGTTGCGAGAGGTCCAGGGTCTAAATCAATACAAAACAATAGAAGCGCAGCTGGTGTAGTGGTATCATACAAGATTCCCATTCTTGTGACCCGGGTTCAATTCCCGGGCGGTGCATGCAAGACGGTCTGAATATGGGTTGAGTAGGGGACGAAAGAATAGAGAAAGATACAGAACTCTGAAATAGATGTTTGAAATCTCTTCCATCAGCAGAGTTTTGAGAGATTCCCATTCTTGTGACCAGGGTTCAATTCCCATGCAGTGTTTGTATTAATCCAACTTCAAACAAAGAAGTGTTTATTTAGTGTAGGTTTATGATTCTCACTTAGGTTGCGAGAGGTCCAGGGTCCAAATCAATACAAAACAATACAAGCGCTGCTAGTGTAGTGGTATCATACAAGATTCCCATTCTTGTGACCCGGGTTCGATTCCCGGGCGGTGCATGCAAGACGGTCTGAATATGGATTGAGTAGGGGACGGAAGAATAGAGAAAAATACAGAACTCTGAAATAGACGTTTGAAATCTGTCGCATCGGCAGAGTTTTGAGAGATTCCCATTCTTGTGACCAGGGTTCAAATCAATACAAAACAATACAAGCGCTGCTAGTGTAGTGGTATCATACAAGATTCCCATTCTTGTGACCAGGGTTCAATTCCCATGCAGTATTTGTATTAATCCAACTTCAAACAAAGAAGTGTTTATTTGGTGTAGGTTTATGATTCTCACTTAGGTTGCGAGAGGTCCAGGGTCCAAATCAATACAAATCAATACAAGCGCCGCTAGTGTAGTGGTATCATACAAGATTCCAATTCTTTTGACCCAGGTTCGATTCCCGGGCGGTGCATGCAAGACGATCTGAATATGGGTTGAGTAGGGGACGGAAGAATAGAGAAAGATACAGAACTCTGAAATAGACGTTTGAAATCTCTTCCATCGGCAGAGTTTTGAGAGATTCCCATTCTTGTGACCAGGGTTCAATTCCCATGCAGTGTTTGTATTAATCCAACTTCAAACAAAGAAGTGTTTATTTATTGTAGGTTTATGATTCTCACTTAGGTTGCGAGAGGTCCAGGGTCCAAATCAATACAAAACAATACAAGCGCTGCTAGTGTAGTGGTATCATCCAAGATTCCCATTCTTGTGACCCGGGTTCGATTCCCGGGCGGTGCATGCAAGACGGTCTGAATATGGGTTGAGTAGTGGACGGAAGAATAAAGAAAGGTACAGAACTCTGAAATAGACGTTTCAAATCTCTTCCATCAGCAGAGTTTTGAGAGATTCCCATTCTTGTGACCAGGGTTCAATTCCCATGCAGTGTTTGTATTAATCCAACTTCAAACAAAGAAGTGTTTATTTGGTGTAGGTTTATGATTCTCACTTAGGTTGCGAGAGGTCCAGGGTCCAAATCAATACAAATCAATACAAATCAATACAAGCGCCGCTAGTGTAGTGGTATCATACAAGATTCCCATTCTTGTGACCCGGGTTCAATTACCGGGTGGTGCATGCAAGACCGTCTGAATATGTATTGAGTAGGGGATGGAAGAATAGAGAAAGATACAGAACTCTGAAATAGAAGTTTGAAATCTCTTCCATCGGCAGAGTTTTGAGAGATTCCCATTCTTGTGACCAGGGTTCAATTCCCATGCAGTATTTGTATTAATCCAACTTCAAACAAAGAAGTGTTTATTGGGTGTAGGTTTATGATTCTCACTTAGGTTGGGAGAGGTCCAGGGTCTAAATCAATACAAAACAATACAAGTGCTGCTGGTGTAGTGTTATCATACAAGATTCCCATTCTTGTGACCTGGGTTCGATTCCCAGGCGGTGCATGCAAGACCGTCTGAATATGTATTGAGTAGGGGATGGAAGAATAGAGAAAGATACAGAACTCTGAAATAGAAGTTTGAAATCTCTTCCATCGGCAGAGTTTTGAGAGATTCCCATTCTTGTGACCAGGGTTCAATTCCCATGCAGTATTTGTATTAATCCAACTTCAAACAAAGAAGTGTTTATTTGGTGTAGGTTTATGATTCTCACTTAGGTTGCGAGAGGTCCAGGGTCTAAATCAATACAAAACAATAGAAGCGCAGCTGGTGTAGTGGTATCATACAAGATTCCCATTCTTGTGACCCGGGTTCAATTCCCGGGCGGTGCATGCAAGATGGTCTGAATATGGGTTGAGTAGGGGACGGAAGAATAGAGAAAGGTACAGAACTCTGAAATAGACATTTGAAATCTCTTCCATCGGCAGAGTTTTGAGAGATTCCCATTCTTGTGACCAGGGTTCAATTCCCATGCAGTGTTTGTATTAATCCAACTTCAAACAAAGAAGTGTTTATTTGGTGTAGGGTTATGATTCTCACTTAGGTTGCGAGAGGTCCAGGGTCTAAATCAATACAAAACAATACAAGCGCCGCTGGTGTAGTGGTATCATACAAGATTCCCATTCTTGTGACCTGGGTTCGATTCCCAGGCGGTGCATGCAAGACTGTCTGAATATGTATTGAGTAGGGGATGGAAGAATAGAGAAAGATACAGAACTCTGAAATAGAAGTTTGAAATCTCTTCCATCGGCAGAGTTTTGAGAGATTCCCATTCTTGTGACCAGGGTTCAATTCCCATGCAGTATTTGTATTAATCCAACTTCAAACAAAGAAGTGTTTATTTGGTGTAGGTTTATGATTCTCACTTAGGTTGCGAGAGGTCCAGGGTCTAAATCAATACAAAACAATAGAAGCGCAGCTGGTGTAGTGGTATCATACAAGATTCCCATTCTTGTGACCCGGGTTCAATTCCCGGGCGGTGCATGCAAGACGGTCTGAATATGGGTTGAGTAGGGGACGAAAGAATAGAGAAAGATACAGAACTCTGAAATAGATGTTTGAAATCTCTTCCATCGGCAGAGTTTTGAGAGATTCCCATTCTTGTGACCAGGGTTCAATTCCCATGCAGTGTTTGTATTAATCCAACTTCAAACAAAGAAGTGTTTATTTAGTGTAGGTTTATGATTCTCACTTAGGTTGCGAGAGGTCCAGGGTCCAAATCAATACAAAACAATACAAGCGCTGCTAGTGTAGTGGTATCATACAAGATTCCCATTCTTGTGACCCGGGTTCGATTCCCGGGCGGTGCATGCAAGACGGTCTGAATATGGATTGAGTAGGGGACGGAAGAATAGAGAAAAATACAGAACTCTGAAATAGACGTTTGAAATCTGTCGCATCGGAAGAGTTTTGAGAGATTCCCATTCTTGTGACCAGGGTTCAAATCAATACAAAACAATACAAGCGCTGCTAGTGTAGTGGTATCATACAAGATTCCCATTCTTGTGACCCGGGTTCAATTCCCATGCAGTATTTGTATTAATCCAACTTCAAACAAAGAAGTGTTTATTTGGTGTAGGTTTATGATTCTCACTTAGGTTGCGAGAGATCCAGGGTCCAAATCAATACAAAACAATACAAGCGCTGCTAGTGTAGTGGTATCATACAAGATTCCCATTCTTGTGACCAGGGTTCAATTCCCATGCAGTATTTGTATTAATCCAACTTCAAACAAAGAAGTGTTTATTTGGTGTAGGTTTATGATTCTCACTTAGGTTGCGAGAGGTCCAGGGTCCAAATCAATACAAATCAATACAAGCGCCGCTAGTGTAGTGGTATCATACAAGATTCCAATTCTTTTGACCCAGGTTCGATTCCCGGGCGGTGCATGCAAGACGATCTGAATATGGGTTGAGTAGGGGACGGAAGAATAGAGAAAGATACAGAACTCTGAAATAGACGTTTGAAATCTCTTCCATCGGCAGAGTTTTGAGAGATTCCCATTCTTGTGACCAGGGTTCAATTCCCATGCAGTGTTTGTATTAATCCAACTTCAAACAAAGAAGTGTTTATTTAGTGTAGGTTTATGATTCTCACTTAGGTTGCGAGAGATCCAGGGTCCAAATCAATACAAAAACAATACAAGCGCCGCTAGTGTAGTGGTATCATACAAGATTCCCATTCTTGTGACCCGGGTTCGATTCCCGGGCGGTGCATGCAAGACGGTCTGAATATGTGTTGAGTAGGGGACGGATGAATAGAGAAAGGTACAGAACTCTGAAATAGATGTTTGAAATCTCTTCAATCGGCAGAGTTTTGAGAGATTCCCATTCTTGTGACCAGGGTTCAATTCCCATGCAGTGTTTGTATTAATCCAACTTCAAACAAAGAAGTGTTTATTTGGTGTAGGTTTATGATTCTCACTTAGGTTGCGAGAGGTCCAGGGTCCAAATCAATACAAATCAATACAAGTGCCGCTAGTGTAGTGGTATCATACAAGATTCCCATTCTTGTGACCCGGGTTCGATTCCCGGGCGGTGCATGTAAGACCGTCTGAATATGTATTCAGTAGGGGACGAAAGAATAGAGAAAGATACAGAACTCTGAAATAGACATTTGAAATCTCTTCCATCAGCAGAGTTTTGAGAGATTCCCATTCTTGTGACCAGGGTTCAATTCCCATGCAGTGTTTGTATTAGTCCAACTTCAAACAAAGAAGTGTTTATTTGGTGTAGGTTTATGATTCTCACTTAGGTTGCGAGAGGTCCAGGGTCTAAATCAATACAAAAAACAATACAAGCGCCGCTAGTGTAGTGGTATCATACAAGATTCCCATTCTTGTGACCCGGGTTCAATTCCCGGGCGGTGCATGCAAGAAGGTCTGAATATGGGTTGAGTAGGGGACGGAAGAATAGAGAAAGATACAGAACTCTGAAATAGATGTTTGAAATCTCTTCCATCGGCAGAGTTTTGAGAGATTCCCATTCTTGTGACCAGGGTTCAATTCCCATGCAGTGTTTGTATTAATCCAACTTCAAACAAAGAAGTGTTTATTTAGTGTAGGTTTATGATTCTCACTTAGGTTGCGAGAGGTCCAGGGTCCAAATCAATACAAATCTTTACAAAAGCCGCTAGTGTAGTGGTATCATACAAGATTCCCATTCTTGTGACCCGGGTTCGATTCCTGGGCGGTGCATGCAAGACCGTCTGAATATGTATTCAGTAGGGGATGGAAGAATAGAGAAAGATACAGAACTCTGAAATAGACGTTTGAAATCTCTTCCATCAGCAGAGTTTTGAGAGATTCCCATTCTTGTGACCAGGGTTCAATTCCCATGCAGTATTTGTATTAATCCAACTTCAAACAAAGAAGTGTTTATTGGGTGTAGGTTTATGATTCTCACTTAGGTTGGGAGAGGTCCAGGGTCTAAATCAATACAAAACAATACAAGCGCTGCTGGTGTAGTGGTATCATACAAGATTCCCATTCTTGTGACCCGGGTTCGATTCCCAGGCAGTGCATGCAAGACCATCTGAATATGTATTGAGTAGGGGATGGAAGAATAGAGAAAGATACAGAACTCTGAAATAGAAGTTTGAAATCTCTTCCATCGGCAGAGTTTTGAGAGATTCCCATTCTTGTGACCAGGGTTCAATTCCCATGCAGTGTTTGTATTAATCCAACTTCAAACAAAGAAGTGTTTATTTGGTGTAGGTTTATGATTCTCACTTAGGTTGCGAGAGGTCCAGGGTCTAAATCAATACAAAAACAATACAAGCGCCGCTGGTGTAGTGGTATCATACAAGATTCCCATTCTTGTGACCCGGGTTCAGATTCCCGGGCGGTGCATGCAAGACGGTCTGAATATGGGTTGAGTAGGGGACGGAAGAATAGAGAAAGATACAGAACTCTGAAATAGACGTTTGAAATCTCTTCCATCAGCAGAGTTTTGAGAGATTCCCATTCTTGTGACCAGGGTTCAATTCCCATGCAGTGTTTGTATTAATCCAACTTCAAACAAAGAAGTGTTTATTTGGTGTAGGTTTATGATTCTCACTTAGGTTGCGAGAGGTCCAGGGTCTAAATCAATACAAAAACAATACAAGCGCGGCTAGTGTAGTGGTATCATACAAGATTCCCATTCTTGTGACCCGGGTTCGATTCCCGGGCGGTGCATGCAAGACGGTCTGAATATGGGTTGAGTAGGGGACGAAAGAATAGAGAAAGATTCAGAACTCTGAAATAGATGTTTGAAATCTCTTCCATCGGCAGAGTTTTGAGAGATTCCCATTCTTGTGACCAGGGTTCAATTCCCATGCAGTGTTTGTATTAATCCAACTTCAAACAAAGAAGTGTTTATTTAGTGTAGGTTTATGATTCTCACTTAGGTTGCGAGAGGTCCAGGGTCCAAATCAATACAAAACAATACAAGCGCTGCTAGTGTAGTGGTATCATACAAGATTCCCATTCTTGTGACCAGGGTTCAATTCCCATGCAGTATTTGTATTAATCCAACTTCAAACAAAGAAGTGTTTATTTGGTGTAGGTTTATGATTCTCACTTAGGTTGCGAGAGGTCCAGGGTCTAAATCAATACAAAACAATACAAGCGCCGCTAGTGTAGTGGTATCATACAAGATTCCCATTCTTGTGACCCGGGTTCGATTCCCGGGCGGTGCATGCAAGACGGTCTGAATATGGGTTGAGTAGGGGACGGAAGAATAGAGAAAGGATACAGAACTCTGAAATAGACGTTTGAAATCTCTTCCATCGGCAGAGTTTTGAGAGATTCCCATTCTTGTGACCAGGGTTCAATTCCCATGCAGTGTTTGTATTAATCCAACTTCAAACAAAGAAGTGTTTATTTGGTGTAGGTTTATGATTCTCACTTAGGTTGCGAGAGGTCCAGGGTCCAAATCAATACAAATCAATACAAGCGCCGCTAGTGTAGTGGTATCATACAAGATTCCCATTCTTGTGACCCGGGTTCGATTCCCAGGGCGGTGCATGCAAGACGTCTGAATATGGGTTGAGTAGGGGACGGAAGAATAGAGAAAGATACAGAACTCTGAAATAGACGTTTGAAATCTCTTCCATCGGCAGAGTTTTGAGAGATTCCCATTCTTGTGACCAGGGTTCAATTCCCATGCAGTGTTTGTATTAATCCAACTTCAAACAAAGAAGTGTTTATTTGGTGTAGGTTTATGATTCTCACTTAGGTTGCGAGAGGTCCAGGGTCCAAATCAATACAAAAACAATACAAGCGCCGCTAGTGTAGTGGTATCATACAAGATTCCCATTCTTGTGACCCGGGTTCGATTCCCAGTGCAGTGCATGCAAGACGGTCTGAATATGGGTTGAGTAGGGGATGGAAGAATAGAGAAAGGTACAGAACTCTGAAATAGACATTTTAAATCTCTTCCATCAGGCAGAGTTTTGAGAGATTCCCATTCTTGTGACCAGGGTTCAATTCCCATGCAGTGTTTGTATTAATCCAACTTCAAACAAAGAAGTGTTTATTTGGTGTAGGTTTATGATTCTCACTTAGGTTGCGAGAGGTCCAGGGTCCAAATCAATACAAATCAATACAAGCGCCGCTAGTGTAGTGGTATCATACAAGATTCCCATTCTTGTGACCCGGGTTCGATTCCCGGGCGGTGCATGCAAGACCGTCTGAATATGTATTGAGTAGGGGATGGAAGAATAGAGAAAGATACAGAACTCTGAAATAGAAGTTTGAAATCTCTTCCATCGGCAGAGTTTTGAGAGATTCCCATTCTTGTGACCAGGGTTCAATTCCCATGCAGTATTTGTATTAATCCAACTTCAAACAAAGAAGTGTTTATTGGGTGTAGGTTTATGATTCTCACTTAGGTTGGGAGAGGTCCAGGGTCTAAATCAATACAAAACAATACAAGCGCTGCTGGTGTAGTGGTATCATACAAGATTCCCATTCTTGTGACCCGGGTTCGATTCCCAGGCGGTGCATGCAAGACCGTCTGAATATGTATTGAGTAGGGGATGGAAGAATAGAGAAAGATACAGAACTCTGAAATAGAAGTTTGAAATCTCTTCCATCGGCAGAGTTTTGAGAGATTCCCATTCTTGTGACCAGGGTTCAATTCCCATGCAGTATTTGTATTAATCCAACTTCAAACAAAGAAGTGTTTATTTGGTGTAGGTTTATGATTCTCACTTAGGTTGCGAGAGGTCCAGGGTCTAAATCAATACAAAACAATACAAGCGCTGCTGGTGTAGTGGTATCATACAAGATTCCCATTCTTGTGACCCGGGTTCGATTCCCAGGCGGTGCATGCAAGACTGTCTGAATATGTATTGAGTAGGGGATGGAAGAATAGAGAAAGATACAGAACTCTGAAATAGAAGTTTGAAATCTCTTCCATCGGCAGAGTTTTGAGAGATTCCCATTCTTGTGACCAGGGTTCAATTCCCATGCAGTATTTGTATTAATCCAACTTCAAACAAAGAAGTGTTTATTTGGTGTAGGTTTATGATTCTCACTTAGGTTGCGAGAGGTCCAGGGTCTAAATCAATACAAAACAATACAAGCGCCGCTAGTGTAGTGGTATCATACAAGATTCCCATTCTTGTGACCTGGGTTCAATTCCCAGGCGGTGCATGCATGACGGTCTGAATATGGGTTGAGTAGGGGACGGAAGAATAGAGAAAGATACAGAACTCTGAAATAGAAGTTTGAAATCTCTTCCATCGGCAGAGTTTTGAGAGATTCCCATTCTTGTGACCAGGGTTCAATTCCCATGCAGTGTTTGTATTAATCCAACTTCAAACAAAGAAGTGTTTATTTGGTGTAGGTTTATGATTCTCACTTAGGTTGCGAGAGGTCCAGGGTCTAAATCAATACAAAACAATACAAGCGCCGCTGGTGTAGTGGTATCATACAAGATTCCCATTCTTGTGACCCGGGTTCGATTCCCGGGCGGTGCATGCAAGACGGTCTGAATATGGGTTGAGTAGGGGACGGAAGAATAGAGAAAGATACAGAACTCTGAAATAGACATTTGAAATCTCTTCCATCGGCAGAGTTTTGAGAGATTCTCATTCTTGTGACCAGGGTTCAATTCCCATGCAGTGTTTGTATTAATCCAACTTCAAACAAAGAAGTGTTTATTTATTGTAGGTTTATGATTCTCACTTAGGTTGCGAGAGGTCCAGGGTCCAAATCAATACAAAACAATACAAGCGCTGCTAGTGTAGTGGTATCATACAAGATTCCCATTCTTGTGACCCGGGTTCGATTCCCGGGCGGTGCATGCAAGACGGTCTGAATATGGGTTGAGTAGTGGACGGAAGAATAGAGAAAGGTACAGAACTCTGAAATAGACGTTTCAAATCTCTTCCATCAGCAGAGTTTTGAGAGATTCCCATTCTTGTGACCAGGGTTCAATTCCCATGCAGTGTTTGTATTAATCCAACTTCAAACAAAGAAGTGTTTATTTGGTGTAGGTTTATGATTCTCACTTAGGTTGCGAGAGGTCCAGGGTCCAAATCAATACAAATCAATACAAGCGCCGCTAGTGTAGTGGTATCATACAAGATTCCCATTCTTGTGACCCGGGTTCGATTCCCGGGCGGTGCATGCAAGACGGTCTGAATATGGGTTGAGTAGGGGACGGAAGAATAGAGAAAGATACAGAACTCTGAAATAGACGTTTGAAATCTCTTCCATCGGCAGAGTTTTGAGAGATTCCCATTCTTGTGACCAGGGTTCAATTCCCATGCAGTGTTTGTATTAATCCAACTTCAAACAAAGAAGTGTTTATTTGGTGTAGGTTTATGATTCTCACTTAGGTTGCGAGAGGTCCAGGGTCTAAATCAATACAAAAACAATACAAGCGCCGCTAGTGTAGTGGTATCATACAAGATTCCCATTCTTGTGACCCGGGTTCGATTCCCGGGCGGTGCATGCAAGACGGTCTGAATATGGGTTGAGTAGGGGACGGAAGAATAGAGAAAGGTACAGAACTCTGAAATAGACGTTTGAAATCTCTTCCATCGGCAGAGTTTTGAGAGATTCCCATTCTTGTGACCAGGGTTCAATTCCCATGCAGTGTTTGTATTAATCCAACTTCAAACAAAGAAGTGTTTATTTGGTGTAGGTTTATGATTCTCACTTAGGTTGCGAGAGGTCCAGGGTCCAAATCAATACAAATCAATACAAGTGCCGCTAGTGTAGTGGTATCATACAAGATTCCCATTCTTGTGACCCGGGTTCGATTCCCGGGCGGTGCATGCAAGACCGTCTGAATATGTATTGAGTAGGGGACGGAAGAATAGAGAAAGATACAGAACTCTGAAATAGACATTTGAAATCTCTTCCATCAGCAGAGTTTTGAGAGATTCCCATTCTTGTGACCAGGGTTCAATTCCCATGCAGTGTTTGTATTAATCCAACTTCAAACAAAGAAGTGTTTATTTGGTGTAGGTTTATGATTCTCACTTAGGTTGCGAGAGGTCCAGGGTCCAAATCAATACAAATCAATTACAAGCGCCGCTAGTGTAGTGGTATCATACAAGATTCCCATTCTTGTGACCCGGGTTCGATTCCTGGGCGGTGCATGCAAGACCGTCTGAATATGTATTGAGTAGGGGATGGAAGAATAGAGAAAGATACAGAACTCTGAAATAGAAGTTTGAAATCTCTTCCATCAGCAGAGTTTTGAGAGATTCCCATTATTGTGACCAGGGTTCAATTCCCATGCAGTATTTGTATTAATCCAACTTCAAACAAAGAAGTGTTTATTGGGTGTAGGTTTATGATTCTCACTTAGGTTGGGAGAGGTCCAGGGTCCTAAATCAATACAAAACAATACAAGCGCTGCTGGTGTAGTGGTATCATACAAGATTCCCATTCTTGTGACCCGGGTTCAATTCCCAGGCGGTGCATGCAAGACCGTCTGAATATGTATTGAGTAGGGGATGGAAGAATAGAGAAAGATACAGAACTCTGAAATAGAAGTTTGAAATCTCTTCCATCGGCAGAGTTTTGAGAGATTCCCATTCTTGTGACCAGGGTTCAATTCCCATGCAGTATTTGTATTAATCCAACTTCAAACAAAGAAGTGTTTATTTGGTGTAGGTTTATGATTCTCACTTAGGTTGCGAGAGGTCCAGGGTCTAAATCAATACAAAACAATAGAAGCGCAGCTGGTGTAGTGGTATCATACAAGATTCCCATTCTTGTGACCCGGGTTCAATTCCCGGGCGGTGCATGCAAGATGGTCTGAATATGGGTTGAGTAGGGGACGGAAGAATAGAGAAAGGTACAGAACTCTGAAATAGACATTTGAAATCTCTTCCATCGGCAGAGTTTTGAGAGATTCCCATTCTTGTGACCAGGGTTCAATTCCCATGCAGTGTTTGTATTAATCCAACTTCAAACAAAGAAGTGTTTATTTGGTGTAGGGTTATGATTCTCACTTAGGTTGCGAGAGGTCCAGGGTCTAAATCAATACAAAACAATACAAGCGCCGCTGGTGTAGTGGTATCATACAAGATTCCCATTCTTGTGACCTGGGTTCGATTCCCAGGCGGTGCATGCAAGACTGTCTGAATATGTATTGAGTAGGGGATGGAAGAATAGAGAAAGATACAGAACTCTGAAATAGAAGTTTGAAATCTCTTCCATCGGCAGAGTTTTGAGAGATTCCCATTCTTGTGACCAGGGTTCAATTCCCATGCAGTATTTGTATTAATCCAACTTCAAACAAAGAAGTGTTTATTTGGTGTAGGTTTATGATTCTCACTTAGGTTGCGAGAGGTCCAGGGTCTAAATCAATACAAAACAATAGAAGCGCAGCTGGTGTAGTGGTATCATACAAGATTCCCATTCTTGTGACCCGGGTTCAATTCCCGGGCGGTGCATGCAAGACGGTCTGAATATGGGTTGAGTAGGGGACGAAAGAATAGAGAAAGATACAGAACTCTGAAATAGATGTTTGAAATCTCTTCCATCGGCAGAGTTTTGAGAGATTCCCATTCTTGTGACCAGGGTTCAATTCCCATGCAGTGTTTGTATTAATCCAACTTCAAACAAAGAAGTGTTTATTTAGTGTAGGTTTATGATTCTCACTTAGGTTGCGAGAGGTCCAGGGTCCAAATCAATACAAAACAATACAAGCGCTGCTAGTGTAGTGGTATCATACAAGATTCCCATTCTTGTGACCCGGGTTCGATTCCCGGGCGGTGCATGCAAGACGGTCTGAATATGGATTGAGTAGGGGACGGAAGAATAGAGAAAAATACAGAACTCTGAAATAGACGTTTGAAATCTGTCGCATCGGCAGAGTTTTGAGAGATTCCCATTCTTGTGACCAGGGTTCAAATCAATACAAAACAATACAAGCGCTGCTAGTGTAGTGGTATCATACAAGATTCCCATTCTTGTGACCCGGGTTCAATTCCCATGCAGTATTTGTATTAATCCAACTTCAAACAAAGAAGTATTTATTTGGTGTAGGTTTATGATTCTCACTTAGGTTGCGAGAGATCCAGGGTCCAAATCAATACAAAAACAATACAAGCGCTGCTAGTGTAGTGGTATCATACAAGATTCCCATTCTTGTGACCAGGGTTCAATTCCCATGCAGTATTTGTATTAATCCAACTTCAAACAAAGAAGTGTTTATTTGGTGTAGGTTTATGATTCTCACTTAGGTTGCGAGAGGTCCAGGGTCCAAATCAATACAAATCAATACAAGCGCCGCTAGTGTAGTGGTATCATACAAGATTCCAATTCTTTTGACCCAGGTTCGATTCCCGGGCGGTGCATGCAAGACGATCTGAATATGGGTTGAGTAGGGGACGGAAGAATAGAGAAAGATACAGAACTCTGAAATAGACGTTTGAAATCTCTTCCATCGGCAGAGTTTTGAGAGATTCCCATTCTTGTGACCAGGGTTCAATTACCATGCAGTGTTTGTATTAATCCAACTTCAAACAAAGAAGTGTTTATTTGGTGTAGGTTTATGATTCTCACTTAGGTTGCGAGAGGTCCAGGGTCTAAATCAATACAAAACAATACAAGCGCCGCTAGTGTAGTGGTATCATACAAGATTCCCATTCTTGTGACCCGGGTTCGATTCCCGGGCAGTGCATGCAAGGCAGTCTGAATATGGGTTGAGTAGGGGACGGAGGAATAGAGAAAGGTACAGAACTCTGAAATAGACGTTTGAAATCTCTTCCATCAGCAGAGTTTTGAGAGATTCCCATTCTTGTGACCAGGGTTCAATTCCCATGCAGTGTTTGTATTAATCCAACTTCAAACAAAGAAGTGTTTATTTGGTGTAGGTTTATGATTCTCACTTAGGTTTCGAGAGGTCCAGGGTCTAAATCAATACAAATCAATACAAGTGCCGCTAGTGTAGTGGTATCATACAAGATTCCCATTCTTGTGACCCGGGTTCGATTCCCGGGCGGTGCATGCAAGACGGCCTGAATATGTGTTGAGTAGGGGACGGATGAATAGAGAAAGGTACAGAACTCTGAAATAGATGTTTGAAATCTCTTCCATCGGCAGAGTTTTGAGAGATTCCCATTCTTGTGACCAGGGTTCAATTCCCATGCAGTGTTTGTATTAATCCAACTTCAAACAAAGAAGTGTTTATTTGGTGTAGGTTTATGATTCTCACTTAGGTTGCGAGAGGTCCAGGGTCCAAATCAATACAAATCAATACAAGTGCCGCTAGTTTAGTGGTATCATACAAGATTCCCATTCTTGTGACCCGGGTTCGATTCCCGGGCGGTGCATGTAAGACCGTCTGAATATGTATTCAGTAGGGGACGAAAGAATAGAGAAAGATACAGAACTCTGAAATAGACATTTGAAATCTCTTCCATCAGCAGAGTTTTGAGAGATTCCCATTCTTGTGACCAGGGTTCAATTCCCATGCAGTGTTTGTATTAATCCAACTTCAAACAAAGAAGTGTTTATTTGGTGTAGGTTTATGATTCTCACTTAGGTTGCGAGAGGTCCAGGGTCCAAATCAATACAAATCTTTACAAAAGCCGCTAGTGTAGTGGTATCATACAAGATTCCCATTCTTGTGACCCGGGTTCGATTCCTGGGCGGTGCATGCAAGACCGTCTGAATATGTATTGAGTAGGGGATGGAAGAATAGAGAAAGATACAGAACTCTGAAATAGAAGTTTGAAATCTCTTCCATCAGCAGAGTTTTGAGAGATTCCCATTATTGTGACCAGGGTTCAATTCCCATGCAGTATTTGTATTAATCCAACTTCAAACAAAGAAGTGTTTATTGGGTGTAGGTTTATGATTCTCACTTAGGTTGGGAGAGGTCCAGGGTCTAAATCAATACAAAACAATACAAGCGCTGCTGGTGTAGTGGTATCATACAAGATTCCCATTCTTGTGACCCGGGTTCAATTCCCGGGCGGTGCATGCAAGACCATCTGAATATGTATTGAGTAGGGGGTGGAAGAATAGAGAAAGATACAGAACTCTGAAATAGAAGTTTGAAATCTCTTCCATCAGCAGAGTTTTGAGAGATTCCCATTCTTGTGACCAGGGTTCAATTCCCATGCAGTATTTGTATTAATCCAACTTCAAACAAAGAAGTGTTTATTTGGTGTAGGTTTATGATTCTCACTTAGGTTGCGAGAGGTCCAAGGTCTAAATCAATACAAAACAATAGAAGCGCCGCTGGTGTAGTGGTATCATACAAGATTCCCTTTCTTGTGACCCGGGTTCAATTCCCAGGCGGTGCATGCAAGATGGTCTGAATATGGGTTGAGTAGGGGACGGAAGAATAGAGAAAGGTACAGAACTCTGAAATAGACGTTTGAAATCTCTTCCATCGGCAGAGTTTTGAGAGATTCCCATTCTTGTGACCAGGGTTCAATTCCCATGCAGTGTTTGTATTTATCCAACTTCAAACAAAGAAGTGTTTATTTGGTGTAGGGTTATGATTCTCACTTAGGTTGCGAGAGGTCCAGGGTCTAAATCAATACAAAAACAATACAAGCGCCGCTGGTGTAGTGGTATCATACAAGATTCCCATTCTTGTGACCCGGGTTAGATTCCCAGGCGGTGCATGCAAGACGGTCTGAATATGGGTTGAGTAGGGGACGGAAGAATAGAGAAAGATACAGAACTCTGAAATAGACATTTGAAATCTCTTCCATCGGCAGAGTTTTGAGAGATTCCCATTCTTGTGACCAGGGTTCAATTCCCATGCAGTATTTGTATTAATCCAACTTCAAACAAAGAAGTGTTTATTTGGTGTAGGTTTATGATTCTCACTTAGGTTGCGAGAGGTCCAGGGTCCAAATCAATACAAAACAATACAAGCGTCGCTAGTGTAGTGGTATCATACAAGATTCCCATTCTTGTGACCCGGGTTCGATTCCCGGTCGGTGCATGCAAGAAGGTCTGAATATGGGTTGAGTAGGGGATGGAAGAATAGAGAAAGGTACAGAACTCTGAAATAGACGTTTGAAATCTCTTCCATCGGCAGAGTTTTGAGGGATTCCCATTCTTGTGACCAGGGTTCAATTCCCATGCAGTATTTGTATTAATCCAACTTCAAACAAAGAAGTGTTTATTTGGTGTAGGTTTATGATTCTCACTTAGGTTGCGAGAGGTCCAAGGTCCAAATCAATACAAAACAATACAAGCGCCGCTAGTGTAGTGGTATCATACAAGATTCCCATTCTTGTGACCCGGGTTCGATTCCCGGGCGGTGCATGCAAGACGGTCTGAATATGGGTTGAGTAGGGGATGGAAGAATAGAGAAAGGTACAGAACACCTGAAATAGACATTTGAAATCTCTTCCATCGACAGAGTTTTGAGAGATTCCCATTCTTGTCACCAGGGTTCAATTCCCATGCAGTATTTGTATTAATCCAACTTCAAACAAAGAACTGTTTTTTTGGTGTAGGTTTATGATTCTCACTTAGGTTGCGAGAGGTCCAGGGTCCAAATCAATACAAAACAATACAAGCGCCGCTAGTGTAGTGGTATCATAGAAGATTCCCATTCTTGTGACCCGGGTTCGATTCCCGGGCGGTGCATGCAAGACGGTCTGAATATGGGTTGAGTAGGGGACGGAAGAATAGAGAAAGGTACAGAACTCTGAAATGGACGTTTGAAATCTCTTCCATCGGCAGAGTTTTGAGAGATTCCCATTCTTGTGACCAGGGTTCAATTCCCATGCAGTGTTTGTATTAATCCAACTTCAAACAAAGAAGTGTTTATTTGGTGTAGGTTTATGATTCTCACTTAGGTTGCGAGAGGTCCAGGGTCTAAATCAATACAAAACAATCTAAGCGCCGCTAGTGTAGTGGTATCATACAAGATTCCCATTCTTGTGACCCGTGTTCGATTCCCGGGCGGTGCATGCAAGACTGTCTGAATATGGGTTGAGTAGGGGACGGAATAATAGAGAAAGGTACAGAACTCTGAAATAGACATTTGAAATCTCTTCCATCGGCAGAGTTTTGAGAGATTCCCATTCTTGTGACCAGGGTTCAATTCCCATGCAGTATTTGTATTAATCCAACTTCAAACAAAGAACTGTTTATTTGGTGTAGGTTTATGATTCTCACTTAGGTTGCGAGAGGTCCAGGGTCCAAATCAATACAAAACAATACAAGCGCCGCTAGTGTAGTGGTATCATAGAAGATTCCCATTCTTGTGACCCGGGTTCGATTCCCGGGCGGTGCATGCAAGACGGTCTGAATATGGGTTGAGTAGGGGACGGAAGAATAGAGAAAGGTACAGAACTCTGAAATGGACGTTTGAAATCTCTTCCATCGGCAGAGTTTTGAGAGATTCCCATTCTTGTGACCAGGGTTCAATTCCCATGCAGTGTTTGTATTAATCCAACTTCAAACAAAGAAGTGTTTATTTGGTGTAGGTTTATGATTCTCACTTAGGTTGCGAGAGGTCCAGGGTCTAAATCAATACAAAACAATCTAAGCGCCGCTAGTGTAGTGGTATCATACAAGATTCCCATTCTTGTGACCCGTGTTCGATTCCCGGGCGGTGCATGCAAGACTGTCTGAATATGGGTTGAGTAGGGGACTGAATAATAGAGAAAGGTACAGAACTCTGAAATAGACATTTGAAATCTCTTCCATCGGCAGAGTTTTGAGAGATTCCCATTCTTGTGACCAGGGTTCAATTCCCATGCAGTATTTGTATTAATCCAACTTCAAACAAAGAAGTGTTTATTTGGTGTAGGTTTATGATTCTCACTTAGGTTGCGAGAGGTCCAGGGTCCAAATCAATACAAATCAATACAAACGCCGCTAGTGTAGTGGTATTATAGAAGATTCCCTTTCTTGTGACCCGGGTTCAATTCCCAGGCGGTGCATTCAAGACGGTCTGAATATGGGTTGAGTAGGGGACGGAAGAATAGAGAAAGATACAGAACTCTGAAATAGACGTTTGAAATCTCTTCCATCGGCAGAGTTTTGAGAGATTCCCATTCTTGTGACCAGGGTTCAATTCCCATGCAGTATTTGTATTAATCCAACTTCAAACAAAGAAGTGTTTATTTGGTGTAGGTTTATGATTCTCACTTAGGTTGCGAGAGGTCCAGGGTCCAAATCAATACAAAACAATACAAGCGTCGCTAGTGTAGTGGTATCATACAAGATTCCCATTCTTGTGACCCGGGTTCGATTCCCGGTCGGTGCATGCAAGACGGTCTGAATATGGGTTGAGTAGGGGATGGAATAATAGATAAAGGTACAGAACTCTGAAATAGACGTTTGAAATCTCTTCCATCGGCAGAGTTTTGAGGGATTCCCATTCTTGTGACCAGGGTTCAATTCCCATGCAGTATTTGTATTAATCCAACTTCAAACAAAGAAGTGTTTATTTGGTGTAGGTTTATGATTCTCACTTAGGTTGCGAGAGGTCCAGGGTCCAAATCAATACAAAACAATACAAGCGCCGCTAGTGTAGTGGGATCATACAAGATTCCCATTCTTGTGACCCGGGTTCGATTCCCGGGCGGTGCATGCAAGACGGTCTGAATATGGGTTGAGTAGGGGACGGAAGAATAGAGAAAGATACAGAACTCTGAAATAGACATTTGAAATCTCTTCCATCAGCAGAGTTTTGAGAGTTTCCCATTCTTGTGACCAGGGTTCAATTCCCATGCAGTGTTTGTATTAATCCAACTTCAAACAAAGAACTGTTTATTTGGTGTAGGTTTATGATTCTCACTTAGGTTGCGAGAGGTCCAGGGTCCAAATCAATACAAAACAATACAAGCGCCGCTAGTGTAGTGGTATCATAGAAGATTCCCATTCTTGTGACCCGGGTTCGATTCCCGGGCGGTGCATGCAAGACGGTCTGAATATGGGTTGAGTAGGGGACGGAAGAATAGAGAAAGATACAGAACTCTGAAATAGACGTTTGAAATCTCTTCCATCGGCAGAGTTTTGAGAGATTCCCATTCTTGTGACCAGGGTTCAATTCCCATGCAGTATTTGTATTAATCCAACTTCAAACAAAGAAGTGTTTATTTGGTGTAGGTTTATGATTCTCACTTAGGTTGCGAGAGGTCCAGGGTCCAAATCAATACAAAACAATACAAGCGTCGCTAGTGTAGTGGTATCATACAAGATTCCCATTCTTGTGACCCGGGTTCGATTCCCGGTCGGTGCATGCAAGACGGTCTGAATATGGGTTGAGTAGGGGATGGAATAATAGATAAAGGTACAGAACTCTGAAATAGACATTTGAAATCTCTTCCATCGGCAGAGTTTTGAGAGATTCCCATTCTTGTGACCAGGGTTCAATTCCCATGCAGTATTTGTATTAATCCAACTTCAAACAAAGAAGTGTTTATTTGGTGTAGGTTTATGATTCTCACTTAGGTTGCGAGAGGTCCAGGGTCCAAATCAATACAAAACAATACAAGCGCCGCTAGTGTAGTGGTATCATACAAGATTCCCATTCTTGTGACCCGGGTTCGATTCCCGGGCGGTGCATGCAAGATGGTCTGAATATGGGTTGAGTAGGGGATGGAAGAATAGAGAAAGGTACAGAACTCTGAAATAGACGTTTGAAATCTCTTCCATCAGCAGAGTTTTGAGAGATTCCCATTCTTGTGACCAGGGTTCAATTCCCGGGCGGTGCATGCAAGACGGTCTGAATATGGGTTGAGTAGGGGATGGAATAATAGAGAAAGGTACAGAACTCTGAAATGGACATTTTAAAACTCTTCCAGGCGGCGGAGTTGAGAGAGCCAGAGTTACTTGTAACCACTGCAACATTGAATTTTCTAATCACTTGACTCTAAGGGTAACTTGTTCTTCTATAGCTAACTATATGACAAAAAGCTAATGCACTAGCCATTTTGAAGACGATGACTACAGACTTGTGATGCCACAATATTAAGGATACACAGGGCACTCCAACATCTAGGAAAACCAAAAAACACTGTAATAGTAAATATAGTGATAGTTATATTATTTATAAACAAGCATAATACAAGCGCCGCTAGTGTAGTGGTATCATACAAGATTCCCATCCTTGTGACCCGGGTTCGATTCCCGGGCGGTGCATGCAAGACGCTCTGAATATGGGTTGAGTAGGGGAAGGAAGAATAGAGAAACGTACAGTACTCTGAAATAGATGTTTGAAATCTCTTCCGTCGGCGGAGTTTTGAGAGATTCCCATTCTTGTGACCAGGGTTCAATTCCCATGCAGTGTTTGTATTAATCCAACTTCAAACAAAGAAGTGTTTATTTGGTGTAGGTTTATGATTCTCACTTAGGTTGTGAGAGGTCCAGGGTCCAAATCAATACAAAACAAGAACAATACAAGCGCCGCTAGTGTAGTGGTATCATACAAGATTCCCATTCTTGTGACCCGGGTTCAATTCCCGGGCGGTGCATGCAAGACGGTCTGAATATGGGTTGAGTAGGGGAAGGAAGAATAGAGAAAGGTACAGAACTCTGAAATGGACATTTTAAATCTCTTCCAGGCGGCAGAGTTGAGAGAGCCAGAGTTACTTGTAACCACTGCAACATGAATTTTCTTATCACTGGACTCTAAGGGTAACTTGTTCTTCTGTAAATAACACTAATATAGAAACATCAAACCTGGTGATCTGGTGATATCCTTTATGTAATATATTAATGTCGATATATAAAACCCTTGATATGTGGAACGACGAGTAGGAGGGATTCTTTTCCAAATTAGTGCAAACAGCATTTAGAAGTAGAAAACATACAGTAGACTGTGAAGATAAAAACATCTATAAACTCTGACAATAAAACACTATTGAAGGGCTTTATACATAATATAAAGCAGGATATTATTTACATCAAGTGTGTAGGGAATGGAATATTAAATTAAATATAAAATCAGAAAATAGTTTACCTTGAAAGGGAATTGCAGTTTGGTTTAATAGGAAACATAATTGAAGTTGAAATGAAGGAAGAATAGGAAATTATTGGCCCTAAAATATCTGAAATAAAAATCTAAATCAAGTTAATAATGTTTGCTTTTCTCTTTTTCTGTCAACTGTAGTATTTCAGCTCCAAAACACACAACCACTAAGTCATTTAAAGTTTAAACCCTTTGAGATTTGTTGGTATTTGTAGTGTTTGCAGTACAAAGGATTATGGGAGTTGAAGTGTTGGTGGGGTCTCATTTGTCATCCATGCGCCAACATCTCAACCGTTGGAGAAAGAAAGGCCTTGTTGCTCTTGTAGTTCCTCCTCCACTCCCTCTTGGTGACGGGACACTGAGAGGTGGAGCTACACTGAAATAGGAGAGCTTCAACTTCCCAGAAATGAAAGTGAAAGTTTGTCTGAGCAACACAACAGCTGCACGTCTCTCTGTTTCTCTCTAAAGAAACACTTGACTGAATCCAGACAATCCAGACAATCACTAACTAAATATTTGAACACGGTTTAGTTTAATCAGAATCTGAGGCTGGTACATCTGTTCAGACATATAGCGATTATATGCCGCCCTCAGACAATTTAAAACCAAAATACATTACATTATATAGTGATACATGTCTTAAGTTCAATATTAAAAGTACTCAGGCTGCTTTAAATACCGTTTTCCCTCTAATAACAATATAAGCAGCTATGTCATATGAGCAGGGTAGCCGTATTATAATATTGATGAATGTGTAATGTGACAGTCATGGAGGGATCATTGGGTTTTTAATGGTTTTCCATTTTACTTTATTATGATTTTACATTTTAAAGTGCTGATATAGACAAGGAACACAGGGCGTTAGATTTAAGACTGCAACAATATAAAATATTAGTTTATCATTGTTTTTCATGTATTATTATGCAGCAGGCAGTGAGAGGCAGCCTCAATAAATTATGTAAATACAATAAAACCCTTTGCAAAAATAATCTAAAGTAAAGTTTGTGAACTCCTTGACTCTCCGTATCCGCCCCTGTCTCCAGCAGAGCTAAATGAAACGTGTTCAGACTTTAACACGCTACACTGCAGACCAGTCGGACTTGTTCCCCAACGTGTTTTTATAGGGCGATGCAGTTAAATGCTGGTTACCATAGTGACAAACGGCTCGATGGCTCCAACAAAAGAGACGCACACCAAACTGATGATAAACTGAATTTGATTAAAGTTAGTTACAAATTAAAAGTACAATGATGTATGGAGGATGGAATTAGTGACAACTATGAGGATACATTTACATCAATACCTCTGACTTCAGTATTTACTAGCAGGGTAAGAAGTACTCTGATCATGTATTGAAGTAAAGTACAACAATGTGGAAATTTACAACAACAATTAAAAATACATCATTTTTAACACTAGAACCGCCAGAGGTCGCTGTATACCTAAAACCACCAACGGGTCAAATATACCCGCTATTGATTTACAAAGGTACAATGTTCTTTTATTTATCATACAAGAACAGAGTTTTTATCGCACAGGGATGAAACTTATACCAATAGAATATGTGGACTCTCAGCTTTTCATATAGTTTGTACAGATAGCATGAAGTATAAAAATATCGCTACCAGTGCTAATTTAAATGCTTGGTGTTAGACTTGTGTTTTGTTTAGGTATAAATCTCTCTATCTCTCTCTCTCTATCTATCTATAACTATCTATCTATCGATCTATCTATAAGTCTATCTCTCTATCTATCTCTCTCTATCTATAACTATCTATCTATCTCTCTATCTATAAGGAACCGCAGTAGACAAAAGGCGTTGCTATAGCAACGCGTCATGTTTACGCTGCATTTTCTATGAGGTAAATATTACCCGTTGGCGGATATGGGTATAAATGGCATTTTTTTGGGCGATTTTTTCAATCTGACTTCATATTGACAATGTTTAACAACAGTGGGTGCTACATAACACACTTTCAGGAAAAGTCACAGACTGTTAGACTTGAATATTTGATTGAAAAAAAGTTAGATACAATCAAAAAACAGCTGCGAGTAAAATTGACCTGTTGGCGGTTCTCGTGTTAAAAAGTAAAATATATTATAAAATTGGATTATAATTATTGATGGATCAATGTGTAGAACATTTTATTGTACTGCTTGGTAAATTACCCTGAGGTTTATTAAATCATAATTTAGTTGTTTTATTTTATTTTTGTAATATCTGCAAAGTAACAAACTAACTATCAACAATGAATGTATTGGATTGACAAGTGAATTAGGTCCAGCTGTGTTTTTGGTGGAGAGGTATAAATAAAACATATAAAAGAAAACTCAAGTACAGTACCTGAATACATGCACCTGTTTACTCTCCCTCAACTATGTATGAGATCATTAAGTGCCTTGTAAATTATTTTTTTATAGTTTCACTCCGTTTGAATGTCAGTGGACTGCAAATAAGTAAATAAAGGAGCATGGCTGCTCATTCCCTGGCTCTCAAAGAGTTTGGCTAACTGTTTAATCTATGTTCACACTGACACAGTACAACACATAGAGAGAACAGTACACCTATTGTGTAAGAACATACAAGCAGGTCACACAGTATGATCACAAATACATAAAATCTGTTAAAAACAAATCTGTTTTTATTAAAAATAGTACAGGCTGCATATGTGTTCTCAGCCTTGGAGAAACTTGATATGTGTTGGTATGTGTCTGAACCTCTCTTTAGTGGTTCATTAATAAAACAGATATTTCAACGTGTGCCTACTTTGTTCATGTGCTGTTGAGGTTAATTTCAGTAGTTGTGTGCTATAATGTATTTACAAAGTGTGAAGAGGAGGCAACTTTAGAATAGGGAACCTGTTCAGGTCAATTAGAGTCAAACTACTAGCTTATTGGTTATGAACAACACTTGACTTTAAAATAGGGAACATATTCTTAGATTTAAATACCTAATTTTGAGTTATTTAGACACAATTAACACTTATAGTTTCATGTCTTGTTACATAAGAAGAGATCGTATTTGTTAAGTGTAATTATGGGAGAATTACTATTCTTGTGGTATTACTGCCTTATTAGGCCCATATTGAGCAGAGCATATTAAGACCACAACTCATGAACAACAACTTCCTTACTTACAATAAATAAGCACTAATTAGAGGGTTATTGAGGAAAAACTCTCAACTAATGGCCTATTACTTGTAGAATACGGTCATGTAGAATAAGGCATTAATAAGTGTTTTATAATGACTAATAAAGAGACAATATACTGCTAATATGCATGTTAATTAACAACTAGTTGATGGTTAATTTGTGTACCTTAATATAAAGTGTTACCATAATACATTTAGGCTCAACAATATAATATCATATTTTTTCATTTATTATTGTTTTGAAAAAGATCTCTATGTTATCACTTATTTTCTTGGCTTGGTGATTTCTAATAAATAACACTGAACTGCACATCTGGGCTCTTCTTCGCTCAGTTACTATTTGTACGGAATTCAGGACGATTCATATTAAAACTATATTTAATCTTTTGTCCCCAGAGAGACATGTCTGCTGCCAGCTGTCTGCTGACTGAAGATCAGTTTCTGTGCTCCATCTGTCTGGATGTGTTCACTGATCCAGTCACCATACCATGTGGACACAACTTCTGTAAAGCCTGCATCTCTGAACACTGGGATAGAAATGTCCCGAGTCAGTGTCCCAACTGTAAAGAGGTTTTCAACATAAAGCCTGATCTGCGGGTCAACACTTTCATCTCTGAGATGGCTGCTCAGTTCAGACAGTCAGCTCAACAGAAAGCCAGCAGCAGCAGCTCAGAGCAACACGTTGTCAAACCAGGAGAAGTTCCCTGTGACGCCTGCACTGGAACCAGACTGAAGGCCCTGAAGTCCTGCCTGGTGTGTCTGGAGTCCTACTGTGAGACTCACCTGGAGCCTTACCTGACAAGAGCAGGCCTGAAGAAACATCAGCTGATCGACCCTGAGGAGAACCTGGAAGGCAGGATGTGTGTGAAGCACGATAAACTGCTGGAGCTGTTCTGTAAGACCGACCAGGTGTGTGTCTGCATGCTCTGCACCTCTTCAGACCACAAGACACATGATGTTGTTCCTCTGAAAGAAGGATATGAAGGAAAGAAGGCTGAGCTGCAGAAGACAGAGGCTGAAATTCAGCAGATGATCCAGAAGAGACGACTGAAGATCCAGGAGATGAATGGCTCAGTGGAGCTCAGTAAGGCAGGAGCAGACAGAGAGATAGCAGAAGGTGTTCAGTTCTTCACCGCTGTTACGTGCCGTAGTGGGTGCTGGTGTTTGTGTGTGTGTGTGTCTTTCTCTCTCTCCCTCTATATTGTCTGCAAGTGCAGCCTCTCCTCCAGGTGCAGCTTCTCCTCCAAGTGCAGCCTCTCCTCCAGGTGCAGCTTCTCCTCCAGGTGCAGCTTCTCCTCCATGTGCTCCCAATCAACAATCAGGGCTTCCATAAAGGACCTGCGAAAAGCTGCAGTCGCTCTCCCCTTCTCCTCTAGCTGCATGGGTGCTGCATGGTGTCTTTGTCTCTGTGTGGGACCTGATTATATTTGTATTTTAAGTTGCTTTGCAAGTTGGCTGGTGAGCCCGTTTTCGGTTTGTCCAGCATTGGTAATTAAACCTCCCTTTGTGGCTTCAGAAGATCAGTTTCCGCTCTTTTTTCTCGTGCCTGGTCATTTCTGTGCTTTGTTACTTCCCTTCGTACCCCTAGATTAGGAGGGAACGTAACAAATGGGGACTCGTCCGATCTTTGAGACAAAGAGTGAGTATTTGATTGTTTGTTGTATAGTGTTGATATTGTGTTTGGTGGTGAGCAGTAGTGTATATAAGTGTAGCATTGGCTGTGAAGTCTCTTACTGTTGAACAGCTTCCTGCCTTTTTTATTTTCGGGGTAATCCTGGGTGGGGATTTATTCCCTGTTGGGGGCAGGCGTTTCAGGGTTTCGGCCGCTGATGTTTGCCTTTAAAGTCGCCTCGAGCCCGGCACGCTCCAGAAGATAGTTAGGCAAGTCGTGGTAGGCAGGATCTGGGGAAGTTCGTTATTTGGAAGACTGACGACAATGTTTGTGAGGCATTAGTGGTAGGATTTTTTTTTAAATCTTGTAATTAGCTGTGGTTCAGGATGGTTTTTGTTTTGGAGCAGTTTGTGGCCAATCCTACTGTGTATCAGCTAGACTGCTGTAGGAAGGTTGATTTGCAGTTAATTGCTGACCACTATAATGTTTTTGTCTCCACTGCTCTCACTAAAAGTGATCTCAAGGCTACTTTGGTATATGGGCTAGTTGAGCAGGGGGTTTTGAGTCTGCCTGATTCAGTGGAATCTCCTGGCATGGTGGCCGGGGCTGTTGCAGCAGTACCTCCTAGTGAAGGCCACGTTGATGCTCCTGGTATTCGGAGTGCTAGTGCACAGGAAAAGCCCTTTACCATGCCTCACTTTGACCTGCTTTCTGCCCAGTCCTCTCTTACATGCTCTAGGTTAGATGCCAGAAAGAAAGTACGTGTGGCCCGTCTCCAGTGGGAGAAGGAGGAGCGTGATAGGGATTTTCAGCTCAGGAGGGAGCTGGAGATCAGGAAGTTGGAGGCAGACACTGCTGTCAGGATGCGTCAGCTAGAGCTCCAAGCAGCTGTGGTGGGTGATTCTGCTGTTACACACTCTGGTCCTGCTGCCTCCTTCGACGTGAGTAGACATATTTCTTTGGTCCCTGTGTTTTGTGAATCAGAGGTGGAAACCTATTTTGGTGCATTTGAGCGCATTGCTACTGCTCTGCGCTGGTCAGAAGATATGTGGGCCATACTTGTACAGTGGAAGCTAGTCGGCAAGGCTCAGGAGGCCTGCTCTTCTCTTTCTGTCGAGGATAGTTTTGTGTATGAGAATGTTAAAGGTGCTATTCTCAGGGCATATGAGCTGGTGCCTGAGGCCTACAGGCAGCGTTTTCGCGGCCTGGAGAAAACTCCTGGCCAGACGTATGTGGACATCGCGAGGGAGAAGAAAGTCCTCTTTGACAGGTGGTGTAGAGCTTGTAAAGCTGACAACATTACCTCAGTGTGTGAGCTGATGATGTTGGAGGAATTTAAAAACTGTGTATCCGAGCGTACAGTAGTCTATTTGAACGAGAAAAAAGTAACTACCCTTCAGCAGGCTGCCACTCTGGCAGATGAGTTTGCACTTATACACAAGAATAATTTTTTTCAGCGTGATTCCCCTCAGCGAGACTCGTATCATAGAGCTCCTGACCCATACGTCCCCTGTGCCAGTTTTCCAGTGTCAGGTCCCAAGCTAGAGACGTCTTGTTTTTGTTGTCATGACTGTGGTCATTTCATAGCAGACTGTGCAGCTTGTAAGAGAAAGCAGACAGCGGATGGCAAGCACCCAGAAGGGGTGGGATTGGTTACAGCAGTGTGTCCTAGTGGACGGGCCACTGTTAACAAAGGGCCTGATGAGTGTTTGAAACCGTTCATCTCTACTGCCTTTGTCTCTCTGTCAGGAAGGGTGGAGGACCAGCGGCAGGTCACGGTGTTGCGAGACAGTGGTGGCTCACAGTTATGCATCCTTGCCGGTGCCCTGCCCCTGAGTGCTGAGTCTGCCTGTGATGCGAATATGGTGGTGAGAGGTATTGAAATGGGTTTTGTGCCCGCACATCTTCACAATGTCCATGTCCAGTCTGAACTAGCTACTGGTTTCTTTCCAGTTGCTGTGCTCCCCAAATTTCCTGTCGACGGTGTGGATGTCATAATGGGTAATGATATAGCCGGGGGTAAAGTGTATCCTCAGGGCAGTTATCCTCAAAACATGTGCAGACCTGACTCATACCACGACTCAGGTACAGTCAGACCACGACTCAGGACCATACCAATAGGCACAGCCATGACCAGTGGTGTAGTGGGGATTTTTTTACTGGGGGGACGCTATTTTAATTAGGTCATCCCAAACAATGCCACACAAGTGCGCACGCGCGCAGTGCACTCACAAAACGGGCAGACAGGTCCACAGAAACTACCGGTATGCTTAGTCCTACTTTAGTTACTGTACTGCAAAAAGCAGACGGCGCTGCGCTCAACACACACACAGACTCAAAATCATGGACACACTGGCACATAGGTTACATAAACAATTTATAGGCCTAAATTGCATAAGCTACAGTATTGCAACAAAGCAGACAGCGCTGCTTCTCTCTCTATCTCCACTTTCAAAATCTATTTAAAACTCATAACGAACAAACAAAATTCCCAAAGTTGTCCTGAAATTAACTTATTAAATAAACGAAAAATATAGCCTACTTATGCAAACAACATTGAATCTGGACTTGAAATGATTCTGATTAGGCCTAGCCACACACACACACACACACACACACACACACACAGTGACACACACACACAGTGACACACCCCCACACAGTGACACACCCCCAGCTCGCCGCGGGGTCACGAGCGTGATGACGAATCATAATTTTTTAAGGAAATCATTTTTATTTTTTATTATAATTACTGTGAAATGTATTATGTTGTCATTATTACAACAAATACACACTTGCAACTGATAACACTGGCAATGATTTTATATTTATTAGACTATTAAAAAAAAGATCATGCTCCAAATATGTGGGGGTACGGCATACCCCCGCGTCCAACACCCACTACACCACTGGCCACGACTCAGAACCCACGACTAAAGACCACAGCAACAGCTACAGCCACAACTCATACCATGACTCAGGACCACAAGGACAGGCACAGCCACAACTCCTGACCCAGGTGTAGCCTTTAATGCTGAGAACCTGCCAGGTGACAGACACACAACACTCTGGGCAGTCTAAGCCGATAGCAGCAAAATTAAGGGCTGATTCTAGGCAGCCCTAACTTTGAGCTTTATCAAAAAGCAAAGTCTCAATCCTAGTCCTAAAAATGGATAAGGTGTCTTCAGCCGGAACACACACACTGAGAACACAGATGAGAATTAACGCAAGTCCAACATGCCTTCTGTGTATTTAAAATACTATTGTTTTTTATGTATACATCATTTACGAGAAAGAAAAGGATATCTTCTCTTTATAAAGAGAGGATATCTCATTATCTCATTCCTCTGCATGTTTTTAAAGCTAGGCTAAATGAAATGCTTGTTGATACTATGGGCACTTGTAAATGTCTATAACTATGTAAATGTATCCTGTAAATATAATGTATGATGTCCTTTATTGTTTTATGTTTCATGTGGAACCTATATGCTGCAGGTCTTCCTTGAAAAAGAGATCTATGATGTCAATGGGACCAATCTCGTTAAATAAAGGTTTGAAATGAAAATAAAGCATAGTCAACTGTTAAGTGCATCTGTAAATAACGCTAATAGAAACATGGAAGGATATCATAGGAGCTGGTGACCTGGTGATATCTTTTATGTAAAATATGTCGATATATAAAAACCATGATATGTGGAAGGACGAGTAGGAGGGATGCATTGCCAAATTATAAAATGTGGAAAATTATTAAAAAGATGGTCACAAAAAAAAAGTATTATTGTTACTACTTTTCGGTTTACTGGGATAAAAAAGCATGTTGCTGTTTTCTGTATTTCACACATTTTTAGTTCTGTTTCTCCTTAATTGTATGAACTAAACTGCATTTTCAATTACGATTTGAGGTAAAACATTTTATTTATTTTTGACATATCACAAATGTTTCTAATCAGTCCGTGGAAACCAAAAGCTTTGTTGTCTTTTCCATACAGCCATAAATTATTATATATTGTGATTATTAAAATCCAAACCATATTGTTTCTAAACATAGCAAGTAGTGTTTCAGTGTTTTCAACAGTTACCTTGTGTTTAAAACTGGAACTCTAACACGGGAGAACATTGTTTACTTTAAAAAGGAATTGCAGTTTAGTTTAATAGGAAACATAATTGTATGGAAGAGAAAGGAAGCTAAAGTGAAGGAAGTAGAATATTAAATTGTTGCCCCTAAAATATCTGAAATACAAATCTAAATCCAGTTAATAATGTTTGCTTTTCTCTTTTCTGTCACCTGTAGTATTTCAGAACCAAAACACAAAACCACTAAGTCATTTAAACTCTCTGAGATTGATGGTATTTGTAGTGTTTGCAGCAGAAAGGATTATGGGAGTTGAAGTGTTGGTGGTGTCTCAACCGTTGGAGAAAGAAAGGCCTTGTTGGCCCTGTAGTTCCTCCTCCACTCCCTCTTGGTGACGGGCCACTGAGAGGTGGAGCTACACTGAAATAGGAGAGCTTAAACTTGCCTTAAATTAAAGTGAAAAATTGTCTGAGCGACACAACAGCTGCACGTCTCTCTGTTTCTCTCTAAAGAAACACTCGACTGAATTCAGCAGCTTTTTCGCAACAACACAACAGAACTTATTCCAAACACTGGTGAGTAAACTACAGAGAAAACTTTGCTACAAAATATTTTAACAAGGTTTAGTTTAATCAGAATCTGATATGTCTGTTCAGACATATAGTGAATATTAGGCCATATAAATGTGTCTTTTAAGATCAAAACGTTTACATTTAGACTTGAGTACAAAGCAGGTTTAAAACCCAAATCCAGTGACTCAACTCTGGCTCGTGAAGTTTGGACAGGGTAACGTCACAGCTAGTATTAGCTTAGGCTCATTTCCAGGCCCGTTTCCTGTATGAACTCAAAGCCTCAGCTCTGCTCAGACAGGAAGTGCCACAGCCAGGGAAAATGTTTAACTTAAATATTACATTTATTTTTTCTGCAATCCGGATACCAAAATACATTACATTATATAGTAATACATGTCTTAAGGTCAATATTAAAAGTACTCCGGCTGCTTTAAATACAGGTTCTCTTTAATAACAATATAAGTGTTAGGGTTAGTGAAACAGGCAGGACCCAAATGCAGGTTGAACAGAGAAAAATACCTTTATTTCAAGGTGTAGGGGACAAAAAACAGAAACTAGGGCCACCAGGGTGGGTGGAGGGGGTCTGGAGGACGGGTTTTGGGCCGACAGCCCAGGAGCACAGCGGAGGGCCCGGAAGGGATCTCGGGTGGACGGCCCGGGGGCAAGGCAGAGTCCAAGGTGGGGGTCTCGTGCGGACGGCCCGGGGCAAGGCAGAGTCCATAGTGGGGGTCTCGGGCAGACGGCCCGGGGGCAAGACTGAGTCCATGGTGGGGGTCTCGGGCGGATGGCCTGGGGGCAAGGCAGAGTCCATGGTGGGGGTCTCGTGCGGACGGTCCGGGGGCAAGGCAGAGACCATGGAGGGGGTCTCGGCGGACGGCCCGGGGGCAAGGCAGAGTCCATGGAGGGGCGAAGACCACAGCGGGCGAACTCAGGGGGCCGAGCATGAGGGCGAAGGCCGCGGCACTCAGGAGGCCGGGCTCGAGGGCGAAGACCGCGGCTCTCAGGGGGCCGGGCTCGAGGGCGAAGCAGGCGACGATGGAACAACTCCGGAGAACAGGCAGGAAAGCGCTGACGGGACAGCTCCGGAGGCCGGGCAGGACCCGGTGTCGGCCGGACAGGAACCGGAGCCGGTGGGACAGGCTTCGGCATGATCCCCCACGGAAGAGGACCAGGAGTTGGCAGGACCCCCGGCGAGACAGGTGACGGCGGGACCTCCAACGGAACAAGACATGGGATTGGCAGGACTCTCAGCGGGACCTCCAACGGAACAGGACATAGGGTTGGCAGGACCCCCGGCAGAAGAGTAGTCGGCGGGACCCCCAACGGGACAGGACATGGAATTGGCAGGACCCCCAGCGGAAGAGTAGTCGGCGGGACCCCCGACGGGACAGGACATGGAGCTGGCAGGACCCCCAGCGAAACCTCCAACGGCACAGGACATAGGGTTGGCAGGACCCCTGGCAGAAGAGCAGTCGGCGGGACCCCCAACGGGACTTGACATGGAGTTGGCAGGACCCCCGGCAGAGGAGTAGTCAGCGGAACCCCCAACGGGACAGGACACAGGGTTGGCAGGACCCCCGGCAGATGAGTAGTCGGAGGGACCCCCAACGGGACAGGACACAGGGTTGGCAGGAACCCCGGTAGAAGAGTAGTCGGCGGGACCTTCAACGGCACAGGATATAGGGTTGGCAGGACCCCCGGCAGAAGAGTAGTCGGCGGGACCTCCAACGGCACAGAACATAGGGTTGGCAGGACCCCCGCCAGAAGAGTAGTAGGCGGGACACCCAACGGGACAGGACATAGAGTTGGCAGGACCCCCAGCGGAACCTCCAACGGGACTTGAGTGGAGACTGGAGAGGGGACTTGAGATGGAACTGGAGAGGGGGCTCGAGAGGGGGCTCGAGAGGAGGCTCGAGAGGGGGCTCGAGAGGGGGCTCGAGCGGGAACTCGAGCGGGAACTCGAGCGGGAACTCCAGAGGAGACTCGAGAGGGGACTCGAGAGGGGACTCGAGAGGTGACTCGAGAGGTGACTCGAGAGGTGACTCGAGAGGGGACTGGAGAGGAAACTGGAGGAGGGACTAGAGGAGGGACTAGAGGGGGGACTAGAGAGGGGACTAGAGGAGGGACTAGAGGAGGGACTAGAGGAGGGACTAGAGGAGGGACTAGAGGAGGGACTATGGCTGCTGGGGCCGGAACCAGGGCCGGAACCATGGCTGCTGGGGCCAGAACTGGGGCCGGAACCATGGCTGCTGGGGCCAGGACTGAGGCTGGAACCATGGCTGCTGGGGCCAGGACTGGGGCCGGAACCATGGCTGCTGGGGCCAGGACTGAGGCTGGAACCATGGCTGCTGGGGCCAGAACTGGGGCCGGAACCATGGCTCTTGGGGCTCGGGCTGCTAGCCTGGACTTGCGACTCCCTCTCTTAGGAGCCTTTTGGAGGCTCCGTGGACCTCCAAAAGCCAGACGAGTACCCAAGAACGGCTCCTGGACAGGAGCAGGAAATGGGGAAGAAGCAGGGGCTGACTCCAGACGGAACACACCGAGACGTATGGTGTCAGGCTGGGAATTGGGAGGCAGGGGGCTAGCATGCCAGGGGCTAGCAGGCCGGGAAACAGGTTTGACCTCAAAGCTGCCCAAAAAGTCCTCCACCCACTCGGGTAGCAACTCCCTCAATCCAGGGCCTTGAGGTTACCTCCTGGCGTGCCGCAGAAATAACTGACTGCCTCTCTTCACTACTGGAGGCATATCTAAAGTCTTTCCTCAAGCATGTTAAATTGTACTTCACCTCGTACAAACTGTCTGCTGGGTCCATTCTTGGTTGGTTTCTTCGATTAGGGTTAGTGAAACAGGCAGGACCCAAATGCAGGTTGAACAGAGAAAAATACCTTTATTTCAAGGTGTAGGTGACAAAAAACAGAACACTACCCTGAGAACACAGTCTCAGACAAACGAGAAACCAATAATGACAGACAGCAAAAACAGAACTTAAATACACACAAGACTAATCAACGAAACAAGAGACAGGTGAGGAGGGAGGAGAAAACACGGGGGGGGGGGGGCACCAGGTGAACACAATCAAGTAAACAGGTAGGAGGGAACACACACAGACAGGAAACAAAGGACAGATCTAAACAAGACAAAACACAACACAGACAGATCGTGACTATAAGCAGCTATGTCATATGAGCAGGGTAGCAGTATTATAATATTGATTAATGTGTAATGTGACAGTCATGGAGGGATCATTGGGTTTTTATTGGTTTTCCATTTTACTTTATTATGATTTTACATTTTAAAGTGCTGATATAGACAAGGAACACAGGGCTTTAGATTTAAGACTGAAACAATATAAAATATTATTTTATCATTGTTTTCGTGTATTATTAGGAAATATTTGTACTTTTATTGAAATAACTAACAAGCAGCTAAATGCTACAGCTATAAAAGTGACTGGCAGCAGGCAGTGAGAGGCAGCCTCAATAAATTATGTAAATATAATAAAACCCTTTGCAAAAATAATCTAAAGTAAAGTTTGCCAACTCCTTGACTCTCCGTATCTGCCCCAGTCTCCAGCTAAGCTAAATAAAAAAAATCTAGACTCTAAAAGGGACCTATCATGCAAAATGCACTTTTTGATGTCTTTTATACATCAGTATGTGTCCCCAGTGTGTCGGGGAACTCACGCACTCTTTGCCTCGTTACCCAAATCTCTAAAAACGGGGGAACAACGGAGCTGATCCAGATTTGCGGCGATTTGACGTCATATCTGAAATGTGGACCCACGGCCCAATCAGAAACTTTGCTCTCAGAAACAATGCCCGACTGTTTTGGACGTAATATGGTCGGTGTTTACATTAGCATCGCTAACACTCAGAGCTAACCTGTACTGGAGAGCATGTGTGTGAAGAAGCAGGAAGTAAAAAGGAACTCACCTTGTGGTATAACCGGCAAGAGAGAAAGCCTTTGAGCTCCAGACTGTTTCAGAGAGAATCCTTGATAATCCATGATATGGCGTTTCATCACGGCAGTATCTGCCGGTAGAATCTCCCGCATGAGCAGGCATAAGCTCCGCCCCTCTTTTTAAAATATTTTTTAAAGCTTTATACTTAACATCAGCACTTTTGAAACAGGAAGTGAAATAGAGGGATATGAGGCATGGCTAGAATGGGTGATCTGTTTGGTATTTTGAGCAAAACACTTCATAGACATGTTTTTATATATTTTTTATATATCTGAGACCTATGCTATGGCCTACAAATAGCATGATAGGTGACCTTTAACACGCTACACTGCAGACCAGTCAGACTTGTTCCCCAACATGTTTTTATAGGGCGATGCAGTTAAATACTGGTTACCATCGAGACAAATGGCTCGTTGGCTCCAACAAAAGAGATGCACACTGAGCAATGATAAACTGAATTTGATTAAAGTTAGTTAGAAATGAAAGTACAATGATGTATGGAGGATGGAATTAGTGACAACTATGAGGATACATTTACATCAATACCTCAGACATCAGTATTTACTCGCAGGGTAAGAATTACTCTGATTATTTATTGAAGTAAAATACCACAATGTGGACATTTATAAGGAAAATAAAGAAAAAGAAAATCCTTTTTAAAAAGTGAAATATATTATATAATTGGATTATAATTATTGATGGATCAATGTGTAGAACATGTTATTATACTGCTTGGTAAATTACACTGAGGTTTATTAAATCATAATTTAGTTGATTATTTTATTTTTGTAATATCTGCAAAGTAACAAACTAACTATCAACAATGAATGTATTGGATTGAAAGTATAATTAGGTCCAGCTGTAGTTTTGGTGGAGAGGTATAAATACAAAATATAAAAGAAAACTCAAGTACAGTACCTGAATACATGCACCTTTTTACTCTCCCTCTGTCATGGTCCTGTTTTGTGTGTTTTCTTTCAATACATATGTTGAATTAATGTGTGTAAGTTAATAATTGTTAATTTATTAATAATTACATATAGGCTCAACAATATAATATCATATTGTTTTCATTTATTATTGTTGCGAAAAAGATCTCTATGTTGTCGCCTATTTTCTTGGCTTGGTGATTTCCAATAAATAACACTGAACTGCACATCGGGCTCTTCTTCACTCAGTTTCTATTTGTACAGAATCCAGGACTATTCATAGTTAGATTATTTTTAAACAAACAATTTCAACTTTATTTAATGTTTTTTTCACATTTTGTATCCCCACAGAGTAGACATGTCTGCTGCCAGCTGTCTGCTGACTGAAGATCAGTTTCTGTGCTCCATCTGTCTGGATGTGTTCACTGATCCAGTTGCCATACCATGTGGACACAACTTCTGTAAAGCCTGCATCTCTGAACACTGGGATAGAAATGTCCCGAGTCAGTGTCCTAACTGTAAAAAGGTGTTCAACATTAAGCCTGAGCTGCAGGTCAACACCTTCATCTCTGAGATGGCTGCTCAGTTCAGACAGTCAGCTCAACAGAAAGCCAGCAGCAGCAGCTCAGAGCAACAAGTTGTCAAACCAGGAGAAGTTCCCTGTGACGCCTGCACTGGAACCAGACTGAAGGCCCTGAAGTCCTGCCTGGTGTGTCTGGCCTCCTACTGTGAGACTCACCTGGAGCCTCATCTGACAAGAGCAGGCCTGAAGAAACATCAGCTGATCGACCCTGTGGAGAACCTGGAAAGCAGGATGTGTGTGAAGCACGATAAACTGCTGGAGCTGTTCTGTAAGACCGACCAGGTGTGTGTCTGCATGCTCTGCACTGTTTTAGACCACAAGACACATGATGTTGTTCCTCTGAAAGAAGGATATGAAGGAAAGAAGGCTGAGCTGGGGAAGACAGAGGCTGAAATTCAGCAGATGATCCAGAAGAGACGACTGAAGATCCAGGAGATGAATGGCTCAGTGGAGCTCAGTAAGGAAGGAGCAGACAGAGAGATAGCAGATGGTGTTCAGGTCTTCACCACTCTGAAGGAGTCTGTTGAGAGAAGCCAGGCCGAGCTCATCGACACCATCAAAGAGAAGCAGAGAGAGACAGAGGAACAGGCTGAAGGCTTCATCAAAGAGCTGGAACAGGAAGTCTCTGAGCTGAAGAAGAGAAGCTCTGAGGTGGAGCAGCTCTCACGCTCTGAAGACCAGCTCCACCTCCTCCAAAGCTTCACGTCCCTGAACGCTGCTCCACCCACCAAGAACTGGACAGAAGTCAGGGTCCGTCCACCTTCATATGAGGGGACTGTGAGGAGAGCTGTGGCTCAGCTGGAGGAGACGCTCAGTAAACAGATGAAGAAGCTGCTTGAGGTGGAGCTGAAGAGGGTCCAGCAGTCTGAGGTGGAGGTGACTCTTGATCCTGATACAGCACATCCTCAACTCATCCTGTCTGATGATGGAAAACAAGTTAACTGTGGTGATGTGAAGAAGAATCTCACAGACAATCCAGAGAGATTTGATTTTTGTTCTTGTGTCTTAGCAAAGCAGAGTTTCTCTTCAGGAAGATGTTATTACGAGGTTCAGGTTAAAGGGAAGACTGAGTGGGATCTAGGAGTGGCCAGAGAGTCGATCAACAGGAAGGGAAAGATCACACTGTCTCCTCAGAATGGTTACTGGACGATAGTGTTGAGGAATGAAAATGAGTACAAAGCTTGTGCTGGTCCTCCAGTCAGTCTCTCTCTGAAGTCTCAGCCTGAGAAGGTGGGGGTGTTGGTGGATTATGAGGAGGGTCTGGTCTCCTTTTATGATGTTGATGCTGCAGCTCTGATCTACTCCTTCACTGGCTGCTGCTTCAAAGAGAAACTCTACCCATACTTTAGTCCCCATCTTAACAATGGTGGTAACAACTCTGCCCCTCTGATCATCTCTCCTGTCAATCACACTGAGTAGAACAACCATTTGGTTTTCTACAGAAAGATTCACCCTCACTAAATGTAATATACTCTTTGTATATGATTGGGTGGGTGCAGTGTACACATATTTGATGTTTCTAAACAAAGCAATATTGTTTTCTGCTTTTTCTATCAAAGATAATGTACTTGTGATTAAGAAATATTTGCACGGAACTGACATTTCTGGGTGTTAAATTCACAACATTTTATTTCCTTATCATTGTATATATACGAAGTGTTTAATACAGGCAAAGACAACTGTGAGAAGAAATGCAGCCCTTATTTTATTTCTTAATAGTTAAAGTACAGGTTTCTTTTAGGGTTATAGTTTTAAATGTTTGTATTAAATGTATCTGGTGAGTTTTCGGTGGTACATTAAGGGTCAATGCTTTATTCATATTAGACGAATACATTGTGTCTCAATCCTTTTAGTTATTTTGATTTTATTTGTGTCCAACTCTCTGGAGAATGTTTGTATAGCTTAAAAAAGTCCTCAACAAATAAAAAAAACAAGTTTCAACTGTTTTTCGCTCTATATATTTGTTCAACATGTACCTAAATATTTTTGTTCAAGTAGAAACACACAATAACTTGAGTATTTCAATATTATACAAATGTATTCTTCTTGTTCACTTGATTTGAGATCTAAATTTGTTTATTGTCTATAATTAATTTTCAATTTAGATTTTAGAAACAATATATGAGTTCCATTTATGAAACACAATACATATTTACAGATGAAATCACAAAAGCAGATGTAGTTAAATGTCTCTAAAATCCCAGATGACAATATCAAATTACAGTTTACATATTAAAATTATAGATATTAGTTATTCAAAATAAAGTAGTACAACAATGACAGTAGATACTCTGCATTATCAGCACTTTTACTTTTAATACAAGTAAATTGTGTTTCAAAACATGCACAGCCCGGACTCATACCACGACTCAGGACGACAATGACAGGCACAGCCACAACTCCTGACCCAGGTGAAGCCTTTAATGCTGACAACCTGCCAGGTGACAGACACACAACACTCTGGGCAGTCTAAGCCTATAGCAGCAAAACTAAGGGCTGATTCTAGGCAGCCCTAACTTTGAGCTTTATCAAAAAGCAAAGTCTTAATCCTAGTCTTAAAAAAGGATAAGGTGTCTGCCGCCCGAACACACACTGAGAAAACAGATGAGAATTAACCCAAGTCAAATTTGCCTTCTGTGTATCTTAAAAAACAACAGTTTTTTATGTATACATAATTGACGAGAAAGAAAAGGCAACACACTCTCACTCCCTAACCGTCCAGGAGCGACGCTTGGTCAGGGTCCCGTGGCGTGCAGTTGTGACACGCTCCTTCAGCTTCATAAACGGACGCAAAGAGCTTTCAACTGATTGCAATGCATTCCCATCGGCGGCGGTATTTGACGCTCAGGGAAGCACGGCATCCGTCCATGTCAGCGGCAGTTAAAGGGAATGTGAGCGTCCATTCCCATTGGATAACGGAGGATTTTCCACCCGGAAGTAAGCATTCTCCTTACTGTCGATTGATTTGACAGTGATATCTGCCCTACTCATCAACTCAAAAACACCAGATTATCCTAGTTAATTACACAACATTGATTGGTTTAAATGGTGTACAATGCTTTTGTGTTCCACTGGATCACTCTCTTCATTGTTTTATTTTGCTTTCAAAGAACATACAAATACCTCAAATGAAAGGTGAAAACGGGAGAAAGCTATAGAACAAACGAAATGCTGGTAAAGCAAATTAAATGCAAAGCTGTATAATATAATAAATGAGTCTTGCCATGATTTATCTCTGAACCATAGAATCAAAACCGTCTTGTGACTGCTGTAGGAAGGTTGATTTGCGGTTAATTGCTGACCACTATAATGTTTTTGTCTCCACTGCTCTCACTAAAAGTGATCTCAAGGCTACTTTGGTATATGGGCTAGTTGAGCAGGGGGTTTTGAGTCTGCCTGATTCAGTGGAATCTCCTGGCACGGTGGCCGGGGCTGTTGCAGCAGTACCTCCTAGTGAAGGCCACGTTGATGCTCCTGGTATTCGGAGTGCTAGTGCACAGGAAAAGCCCTTTACCATGCCTCACTTTGACCCGCTTTCTGCCCAGTCCTCTCTTACATGCTCTAGGTTAGATGCCAGAAAGAAAGTACGTGTGGCCCGTCTCCAGTGGGAGAAGGAGGAGCGTGATAGGGATTTTCAGCTCAGGAGGGAGCTGGAGATCAGGAAGTTGGAGGCAGACACTGCTGTCCGGATGCGTCAGCTAGAGCTCCAAGCAGCTGTGGTGGGTGATTCTGCTGTTACACACTCTGGTCCTGCTGCCTCCTTCGACGTGAGTAGACATATTTCTTTGGTCCCTGTGTTTCGTGAATCAGAGGTGGAAACCTATTTTGGTGCATTTGAGCGCATTGCTACTGCTCTGCGCTGGCCAGAAGATATGTGGGCCATACTTGTACAGTGCAAGCTAGTCGGCAAGGCTCAGGAGGCCTGCTCTTCTCTTTCTGTCGAGGATAGTTTGGTGTATGAGAATGTTAAAGGTGCTATTCTCAGGGCATATGAGCTGGTGCCTGAGGCCTACAGGCAGCGTTTTCGCTGCCTGGAGAAAACTCCTGGCCAGACGTATGTGGACATCACGAGGGAGAAGAAAGTCCTCTTTGACAGGTGGTGTAGAGCTTGTAAAGCTGACAACATTACCTCAGTGTGTGAGCTGATGATGTTGGAGGAATTTAAAAACTGTGTATCCGAGCGTACAGTAGTCTATTTGAACGAGAAAAAAGTAACTACCCTTCAGCAGGCTGCCACTCTGGCAGATGAGTTTGCACTTATACACAAGAATAATTTTTTTCAGCGTGATTCCCCTCAGCGAGACTCGTATCATAGAGCTCCTGACCCATACGTCCCCTGTGCCAGTTTTCCAGTGTCAGGTCCCAAGCTAGAGACGTCTTGTTTTTTTTGTCATGACTGTGGTCATTTCATAGCAGACTGTGCAGCTTGTAAGAGAAAGCAGACAGCGGATGGCAAGCACCCAGAAGGGGTGGGATTGGTTACAGCAGTGTGTCCTAGTGGACGGGCCACTGTTAACAAAGGGCCTGATGAGTGTTTGAAACCGTTCATCTCTACTGCCTTTGTCTCTCTGTCAGGAAGGGTGGAGGACCAGCGGCAGGTCACGGTGTTGCGAGACAGTGGTGGCTCACAGTTATGCATCCTTGCCGGTGCCCTGCCCCTGAGTGCTGAGTCTGCCTGTGATGCGAATATGGTGGTGAGAGGTATTGAAATGGGTTTTGTGCCCGCACATCTTCACAATGTCCATGTCCAGTCTGAACTAGCTACTGGTTTCTTTCCAGTTGCTGTGCTCCCCAAATTTCCTGTCGACGGTGTGGATGTGATAATGGGTAATGATATAGCCGGGGGTAAAGTGTATCCTCAGGGCAGTTATCCTCACTGTAGGGCTCGTAACAGACGTGTCACACGTGCTCATTCTGTTTCTCTCCCAGGTCCTGACATTAAGAGATTGTGTTTCTCTTGTCTTGACCCTGGTCATTTAGTGGCGGAGTGTGTGGCTTGGAAGCAGCAGGTGGCAGCTTCCAAGCATTCAATAGTAGGCTTGTGAACTATGTAATGTGTGTTTTTGTAACTGTGGCCAAACACTTGTTTGGTTTTATGGAGGGGGGTGTTATGTGCCGTAGTGGGTGCTGGTGTTTGTGTGTGTGTGTGTGTCTTTCTCTCTCTCCCTCTATATCAGGGGTGTCAAACTCAATTTCATCGCGGGCCACATTCGCATAAAGGTTGCATTCAATGGGCCGGTTGTAACTATATAAATATATAATATATATATATATATATATATATATATATAAAATAATGTATTATATTACATTATTGCCTCTGAATTGGATTATTATCGGATAGGATAATAACTTGGTAATTAACTACGTTTGAAAGCAGAAGTCAAATTATTCAGTGCGCATGTCACAAAACGAGATGCATTGTGGGACATGTAGTTTATGGGCAACCTGCTTCTGTAAAGTGGCATGTAACCGTACAATAAGCGTATTATATTCTTTGCAAGCTCTTGCTGGGCCACAGAAAATGAAGTCGCGGGCCGGATTTGGCCCCCGGGCCTTGAGTTTGACACCCCTGCTCTATATTGTCTCCAGGTGCAGCCTCTCCTCCAGGTGCAGCTTCTCCTCCAGGTGCAGCTTCTCCTCCATGTGCTCCTAATCACCAATCAGGGCTTCCATAAAAGACCTGAGAAAAGCTGCAGTCGCTCTCCCCTTCTCCTCTGGCTGCATGGGTGCTGCATGGTGTCTGTCTCTGTGTGGGACCTGATTATATTTGTATTTTAATTTGCTTTGCAAGTTGGCTGGTGAGCCCGTTTTCTGCTTGTCCATCAAACCTCCCTTTGTGGTTAAAGGGAAGACTCAGTGGACTCTAGGAGTGGCCAGAGAGTCGATCAACAGGAAGGGAAAGATCACATCATCTCCTCAGAAAGGTTACTGGACGATATGGTTGAGTAACAACAAGAAGTACAAAGCTCTTGCTGGTCCTTCAGTCCGTCTCTCTCTGAAGTCTCAGCCTGAGAAGGTGGGGGTGTTTGTGGATTATGAGGAGGGTCTGGTCTCCTTTTATGATGTTGATGCTGCAGCTCTGATCTACTCCTTCACTGGCTGCTGCTTCAAAGAGAAACTCTACCCATACTTTAGTCCCTGTCTTAATCATGGTGGTAAAAACTCTGCCCCCCTGATTATCTGTCCTGTCAATCACACTGAGTAGAACAACCACTTTATTTTCTACAGACATATTCACTATCACTAAATGTAATATACTGTATGAATATGATTGGGTGGGTGCAGTGTACACATCATATATGATGTTTCAGCATCTAAACAAAACAAGTTTGTTTTCTATCAAAGATAATGTACTTATGATTAAGACATATTTGCATGGGTGTTAAATTCATAACATTGTATTTCCTTATCATTGTACTAAGTGTTTAATACAGGTAAAGATAACTGTGAAATTAAATTCACCCCTTTTTTTTTTTTTTAAATAATTAAAGTAGAGGTTTCTTTTGGAGTTAGGGTTTTAAATATTTGTATTAAAGGGATATGTATCTGGTGAATTGTCGGTGGAACATTAAGGATTCATGCTTTATTCATATTAGAAGAAGAAATTGTGTCTCAATCTTTTGAGTTATTTTGATTGTATTTGTGTCCAACTCTCTGGAGAATGTTTGTATAGCTCAAAAAAGTCCTCAACAAAAAAACAAAAACAGTTTCCACTGTTTTTCTCTCTATATATTTGTCTCTACATTTACCTAAATCTTTTGTTCATGTAGAAAAACAAATAACACACAATAACTTGAGTATTTCAATATTATACAAATGTATTCTTCTTGTTCACTTGATTGTTGAGATCTAAATTTGTCTATTGTTAATTTTCAATTTAGATTTTAGAAACAATATATGAGTTCCATTTATGAAACACAATATATATTTACAGACTAAACCACACGAGCCGATGTAGTTAAATTGCTCTAAAATCCCAGATGAAAACAGTTTTCATATAAAAATCATAGATATTAGTTATTCAAAATAAAGTAGTACAACAATGACAGAAGATTCTCTGCATTATCAGCACTTTTCATTTGAGTACAAGTAAATTGTGTTTAAAAACATGTGCAGCCCTGACTCATAACACGACTCATACCACGACTCAGGTACAGTCAGACCACGACTCAGGACCATACCAATAGGCACAGCCATGACCAGTGGTGTAGTGGGGATTTTTTTACTGGGGGGACGCTATTTTAATTAGGTCATCCCAAACAATGCCACACAAGTGCGCACGCGCGCAGTGCACTCACAAAACGGGCAGACAGGTCCACCGAAACTACCGGTATGCTTAGTCCTACTTTAGTTACTGTACTGCAAAAAGCAGACGGCGCTGCGCTCAACACACACACAGACTCAAAATCATGGACACACTGGCACATAGGTTACATAAACAATTTATAGGCCTAAATTGCATAAGCTACAGTATTGCAACAAAGCAGAGAGCGCTGCTTCTCTCTCTATCTCCACTTTCAAAATCTATTTAAAACTCATAACAAACAAACAAAATTCCCAAAGTTGTCCTGAAATTAACTTATTAAATAAACGAAAAATATAGCCTACTTATGCAAACAACATTGAATCTGGACTTGAAATGATTCTGATTAGGCCTAGCCACACACACACACACACACACACACACACACACACACACACACACACACACACACACACACACACACACACACACACACACACACACACACACACACACACACACACACACACACACACACACAGCTCGCCGCGGGGTCACGAGCGTGATGACGAATCATAATTTTTTAAGGAAATCATTTTTATTTTGTATTATAATTACTGTGAAATGTATTATGTTTTTGTCATTATTACAACAAATACACACTTGCAACTGATAACACTGGCAATGATTTTATATTTATTAGACTATTAAAAAAAAGATCATGCTCCAAATATGTGGGGGTACGGCATACCCCCGCGTCCAACACCCACTACACCACTGGCCACGACTCAGAACCCACGACTAAAGACCACAGCAACAGCTACAGCCACAACTCATACCATGACTCAGGACCACAAGGACAGGCACAGCCACAACTCCTGACCCAGGTGTAGCCTTTAATGCTGAGAACCTGCCAGGTGACAGACACACAACACTCTGGGCAGTCTAAGCCGATAGCAGCAAAACTAAGGGCTGATTCTAGGCAGCCCTAACTTTGAGCTTTATCAAAAAGCAAAGTCTCAATCCTAGTCCTAAAAATGGATAAGGTGTCTTCAGCCCGAACACACACACTGAGAACACAGATGAGAATTAACGCAAGTCCAACATGCCTTCTGTGCATTTAAAATACTATTGTTTTTTATGTATACATCATTTACGAGAAAGAAAAGGATATCCTCTCTTTATAAAGAGAGGATATCTCATTATCTCATTCCTCTGCATGTTTTTAAAGCTCGGCTAAATGAAATGCTTGTTGATACTATAGGCACTTGTAAATGTCTATAACTATGTAAATGTATCCTGTAAATATAATGTCCTTTATTGTTTTATGTTTCATGTGGAACCTATATGCTGCAGGTCTCCCTTGAAAAAGAGATCTATGATCTCAATGGGACCAATCTGGTTAAACAAAGGTTTGAAATGAAAATAAAGCATAGTCAACTGTTAAGTGCATCTGTAAATAACGCTAATAGAAACATGGAAGGATATCATAGGAGCTGGTGACCTGGTGATATCTTTTATGTAAAATATGTCGATATATAAAAACCATGATATGCGGAAGGACGAGTAGGAGGGATGCATTGCCAAATTATAAAATGTGGAAAATTATTAAAAAGATGGTCACAAAAAAAAAGTATTATTATTGTTACTACTTTTCGGTTTACTGGGATAAAAAAGCATGTTGCTGTTTTCTGTACTTCACACATTTTTAGTTCTGTTTCTCCTTAATTGTATGAACTAAACTGCATTTTCAATTACGATTTGAGGTAAAACATTTTATTTATTTTTGACATATCACAAATGTTTCTAATCAGTCCGTGGAAACCAAAAGCTTTGTTGTCTTTTCCATACAGCCATAATTTATTATATATTGTGATTATTAAAATCCAAACCATATTGTTTCTAAACATAGCAAGTAGTGTTTCAGTGTTTTCAACAGTTACCTTGTGTTTACAACTGGAACTCTAACACGGGAGAACATTGTTTACTTTAAAAAGGAATTTCCAGTTTAGTTTAATAGGAAACATAATTGTATGGAAGAGAAAGGAAGCTAAAGTGAAGGAAGTAGAATATTAAATTGTTGCCCCTAAAATATCTGAAATTCAAATCTAAATCAAGTTAATAATGTTTGCTTTTCTCTTTTCTGTCACCTGTAGTATTTCAGCACCAAAACACAAAACCACTAAGTCATTTAAACTCTCTGAGATTGATGGTATTTGTAGTGTTTGCAGCAGAAAGGATTATGGGAGTTGAAGTGTTGGTGGTGTCTCAACCGTTGGAGAAAGAAAGGCCTTGTTGGCCCTGTAGTTCCTCCTCCACTCCCTCTTGGTGACGGGCCACTGAGAGGTGGAGCTACACTGAAATAGGAGAGCTTCAACTTCACAGAAATGAAAGTGAAAAATTGTCTGAGCGACACAACAGCTGCACGTCTCTCTGTTTCTCTCTAAAGAAACACTCGACTGAATTCAGCAGCTTTTTCGCAACAACACAACAGAACTTATTCCAAACACTGGTGAGTAAACTACAGAGAAAACTTTGCTACAAAATATTTTAACAAGGTTTAGTTTAATCAGAATCTGATATGTCTGTTCAGACATATAGTGAATATTAGGCCATATAAATGTGTCTTTTAAGATCAAAACGTTTACATTTAGACTTGAGTACAAAGCAGGTTTAAAACCCAAATCCAGTGACTCAACTCTGGCTCGTGAAGTTTGGACAGGGTAACGTCACAGCTAGTATTAGCTTAGGCTCATTTCCAGGCCTGTTTCCTGTATGAACTCAAAGCCTCAGCTCTGCTCAGACAGGAAGTGCCACAGCCAAGGAAAATGTTTAACTTAAATATTACATTTATTTTTTCTGCAATCCTGATACCAAAATACATTACATTATATAGTAATACATGTCTTAAGGTCAATATTAAAAGTACTCAGGCAGCTTTAAATACAGGTTCTCTTTAATAACAATATAAGTGTTAGGGTTAGTGAAACAGGCAGGACCCAAATGCAGGTTGAACAGAGAAAAATACCTTTATTTCAAGGTGTAGGGGACAAAAAACAGAAACTAGGGCCACCAGGGTGGGTGGAGGGGGTCTGGAGGACGGGTTTTGGGCCGACAGCCCAGGAGCACAGCGGAGGGCCCGGAAGGGATCTCGGGTGGATGGCCCGGGGGCAAGGCAGAGTCCAAGGTGGGGGTCTCGTGCGGACGGCCCGGGGGCAAGGCAGAGTCCATAGTGGGGGTCTCAGGCGGACGGCCCGGGGGCAAGACTGAGTCCATGGTGGGGGTCTCGGGCGGATGGCCTGGGGGCAAGGCAGAGTCCATAGTGGGGGTCTCAGGCGGACGGCCCGGGGGCAAGACTGAGTCCATGGTGGGGGTCTCGGGCGGATGGCCTGGGGGCAAGGCAGAGTCCATGGTGGGGGTCTCGTGCGGACGGTCCGGGGGCAAGGCAGAGACCATGGAGGGGGTCTCGGCGGACGGCCCGGGGGCAAGGCAGAGTCCATGGAGGGGCGAAGACCACAGCGGGCGAACTCAGGGGGCCGAGCATGAGGGCGAAGGCCGCGGCACTCAGGAGGCCGGGCTCGAGGGCGAAGACCGCGGCTCTCAGGGGGCCGGGCTCTCAGGGGGCCGGGCTCGAGGGCGAAGACCGCGGCACTCAGGGGGGCAGGCGAAGACCGCGGCTCTCAGGGGGCCGGGCTCGAGGGCGAAGACCGCGGCACTCAGGGGGCCGGGCTCGAAGGCGAAGACCGCGGCACTCAGGGGGGCGGGCTCGAAGGCGAAGACCGCAGCTCTCAGGGGGCCGGGCTCGAAGGCGAAGACCGCAGCTCTCAGGGGGCCGGGCTCGAGGGCGAAGCAGGCGACGATGGAACAACTCCGGAGAACGGGCAGGAAAGCGCTGACGGGACAGCTCCGGAGGCCGGGCAGGACCCGGTGTCGGCCGGACAGGAACTGGAGCCGGTGGGACAGGCTTCGGCATGATCCCCCACGGAAGAGGACCAGGAGTTGGCAGGACCCCCGGCGAGACAGGTGACGGCGGGACCTCCAACGGAACAAGACATGGGATTGGCAGGACTCTCAGCGGGACCTCCAACGGAACAGGACATAGGGTTGGCAGGACCCCCGCCAGAAGAGTAGTCGACGGGTCCCCCAACGGGACAGGACATGGAATTGGCAGGACCCCCAGCGAAAGAGTAGTCGGCGGGACCCCCGACGGGACAGGACATGGAGCTGGCAGGACCCCCAGCGAAACCTCCAACGGCACAGGACATAGGGTTGGCAGGACCCCCGGCAGAAGAGCAGTCGGCGGGACCCCCAACGGGACTTGACATGGAGTTGGCAGGACCCCCGGCAGAGGAGTAGTCGGCGGAACCCCCAACGGGACAGGACACAGGGTTGGCAAGACCCCCGGCAGATGAGTAGTCGGAGTGACCCCCAACGGGACAGGACACAGGGTTGGCAGGACTCCCGGTAGAAGAGTAGTCGGCGGGACCTCCAACGGCACAGGATATAGGGTTGGCAGGACCCCCGGCAGAAGAGTAGTCGGCGGGACCTCCAACGGCACAGGACATAGGGTTGGCAGGACCCCCGGCAGAAGAGTAGTAGGCGGGACACCCAACGGGACAGGACATAGAGTTGGCAGGACCCCCAGCGGAACCTCCAACGGCACTTGAGTAGGGACTTGAGTGGAGACTGGAGAGGGGACTTGAGAGGGGGCTCGAGAGGGGGCTCGAGAGGGGGCTCGAGAGGGGACTCGAGAGGTGACTCCAGAGGAGACTCGAGAGGTGACTCGAGAGGGGACTCGAGAGGGGACTAGAGGAGGGGACTAGAGGAGGGACTAGAGAGGGGACTAGAGGAGGGACTAGAGGAGGGACTAGAGGAGGGACTATGGCTGCTGGGGCCGGAACCAGGGCCGGAACCATGGCTGCTGGGGCCAGAACTGGGGCCGGAACCATGGCTGCTGGGGCCAGGTCTGAGGCTGGAACCATGGCTGCTGGGGCCAGGACTGGGGCCGGAACCATGGCTGCTGGGGCCAGGACTGAGGCTGGAACCATGGCTGCTGGGGCCAGAACTGGGGCCGGAACCATGGCTCTTGGGGCTCGGGCTGCTAGCCTGGACTTGCGACTCCCTCTCTTAGGAGCCTTTTGGAGGCTCCGTGGACCTCCAAAAGCCAGACGAGTACCCAAGAACGGCTCCTGGACAGGAGCAGGAAATGGGGAAGAAGCAGGGGCTGACTCCAGACGGAACACACCGAGACGTATGTTGTCAGGCTGGGAATTGGGAGGCAGGGGGCTAGCATGCCAGGGGCTAGCAGGCCGGGAAACATGTTTGACCTCAAAGCTGCCCAAAAAGTCCTCCACCCACTCGGGTAGCAACTCCCTCAACCAGGGCCTTGAAGTTACCTCCTGGCGTGCCGCAGAAATAACTGACTGCCTCTCTTCACTACTGGAGGCATATCTAAAGTCTTTCCTCAAGCATGTTAAATTGTACTTCACCTCGTACAAACTGTCTGCTGGGTCCATTCTTGGTTGGTTTCTTCTGTTAGGGTTAGTGAAACAGGCAGGACCCAAATGCAGGTTGAACAGAGAAAAATACCTTTATTTCAAGGTGTAGGTGACAAAAAACAGAACACTACCCTGAGAACACAGTCTCAGACAAACGAGAAACCAACAATGACAGACAGCAAAAACAGAACTTAAATACACACAAGACTAATCAACGAAACAAGAGACAGGTGAGGAGGGAGGAGAAAACACGGGGGGGGGGCACCAGGTGAACACAATCAAGTAAACAGGTAGGAGGGAACACACACAGACAGGAAACAAAGGACAGATCTAAACAAGACAAAACACAACACAGACAGATCGTGACTATAAGCAGCTATGTCATATGAGCAGGGTAGCAGTATTATAATATTGATTAATGTGTAATGTGACAGTCATGGAGGGATCATTGGGATTATATTGGTTATCCATTTCACTTTATTATGATTTTACATTTTAAAGTGCTGATATAGACAAGGAACACAGGGCTTTAGATTTAAGACTGCAACAATATAAAATATTATTTTATCATTGTTTTCGTGTATTATTAGGAAATATTTGTACTTTTATTGAAATAACTAACAAGCAGCTAAATGCTACAGCTATAAAAGTGACTGGCAGCAGGCAGTGAGAGGCAGCTTCAATAAATTATGTAAATATAATAAAACCCTTTGCAAAAATAATCTAAAGTAAAGTTTGCCAACTCCTTGACTCTCCGTATCTGCCCCAGTCTCCAGCTAAGCTAAATACAAAAAAAATGTAGACTTTAAAAGGGACCTATCATGCAAAATGCACTTTTTTATGTCTTTTATACATCAGTATGTGTCCCCAGTGTGTCGGGGAACTCACGCACTCTTTGCCTCGTTACCCAAATCTCTAAAAACGGGGGAACAACGGAGCTGATCCAGATTTGCGGCGATTTGACGTCATATCTGAAATGTGGACCCACGGCCCTATCAGAAACTTTGCTATCAGAAACAATGCCCGACTGTTTTGGACGTAATATGGTCGGTGTTTACATTAGCATCGCTAACACTCAGAGCTAACCTGTACTGGAGAGCATGTGTGTGAAGAAGCAGGAAGTAAAAAGGAACTCACCTTGTGGTATAACCGGCAAGAGAGAAAGCCTTTGAGCTCCAAACTGTTTCAGAGATAATCCTTGATAATCCATGATATGGCTTTTCATCACGACAGTATCTGCCGGTAGAATCTCCCGCATGAGCAGGCATAAGCTCCGCCCCTCTTTTTAAAATATTTTTTAAAGCTTTATACATAACATCAGCACTTTTGAAACAGGAAGTGAAATAGAGGGATATGAGGCATGGCTAGAATGGGTGATCTGTTTGGTATTTTGAGCAAAACACTTCATAGACATGTTTTTATATTTTTTTATATATCTGAGACCTATGCTATGGCCTACAAATAGCATGATAGGTGACCTTTAACACGCTACACTGCAGACCAGTCAGACTTGTTCCCCAACATGTTTTTATAGGGCGATGCAGTTAAATACTGGTTACCATCGAGACAAATGGCTCGTTGGCTCCAACAAAAGAGATGCACACTGAGCAATGATAAACTGAATTTGATTAAAGTTAGTTAGAAATGAAAGTACAATGATGTATGGAGGATGGAATTAGTGACAACTATGAGGATACATTTACATCAATACCTCAGACATCAGTATTTACTCGCAGGGTAAGAATTACTCTGATTATTTATTGAAGTAAAATACCACAATGTGGACATTTATAAGGAAAATAAAGAAAAAGAAAATCCTTTTTAAAAAGTTAAATATATTATAAAATTGGATTATAATTATTGATGGATCAATGTGTAGAACATGTTATTATACTGCTTGGTAAATTACACTGAGGTTTATTAAATCATAATTTAGTTGATTATTTTATTTTTGTAATATCTGCAAAGTAACAAACTAACTATCAACAATGAATGTATTGGATTGAAAGTATAATTAGGTCCAGCTGTAGTTTTGGTGGAGAGGTATAAATACAAAATATAAAAGAAAACTCAAGTACAGTACCTGAATACATGCACCTTTTTACTCTCCCTCTGTCATGGTCCTGTTTTGTGTGTTTTCTTTCAATACATATGTTGAATTAATGTGTGTAAGTTAATAATTGTTAATTTATTAATAATTACATATAGGCTCAACAATATAATATCATATTGTTTTCATTTATTATTGTTGCGAAAAAGATCTCTATGTTGTCGCCTATTTTCTTGGCTTGGTGATTTCCAATAAATAACACTGAACTGCACATCGGGCTCTTCTTCACTCAGATACTATTTGTACAGAATCCAGGACTATTCATAGTTAGATTATTTTTAAACAAACAATTTCAACTTTATTTAATGTTTTTTTTCACATTTTGTATCCCCACAGAGTAGACATGTCTGCTGCCAGCTGTCTGCTGACTGAAGATCAGTTTCTGTGCTCCATCTGTCTGGATGTGTTCACTGATCCAGTCAGCACACCATGTGGACACAACTTCTGTAAAGCCTGCATCTCTCAACACTGGGACAGAAATGTCCCGAGTCAGTGTCCTAACTGTAAAAAGGTGTTCAACATTAAGCCTGAGCTGCTGGTCAACACTTTCATCTCTGAGATGGCTTCTCAGTTCAGACAGTCAGCTCAACAGAAAGCCAGCAGCAGCTCAGAGCAACACGTTGTCAAACCAGGAGAAGTTCCCTGTGACGCCTGCACTGGAACCAGACTGAAGGCCCTGAAGTCCTGCCTGGTGTGTCTGGCCTCCTACTGTGAGACTCACCTGGAGCCTCACCTGACAGCGTCACGTCTGAAAAGACATCAGCTGATCGACCCTGTGGAGAACCTGGAAAGCAGGATGTGTGTGAAGCACGATAAACTGCTGGAGCTGTTCTGTAAGACCGACCAGGTGTGTGTCTGCATGCTCTGCACTGTTTTAGACCACAAGACACATGATGTTGTTCCTCTGAAAGAAGGATATGAAGGAAAGAAGGCTGAGCTGGGGAAGACAGAGGCTGAAATTCAGCAGATGATCCAGAAGAGACGACTGAAGATCCAGGAGATGAATCGCTCAGTGGAGCTCAGTAAGGAAGGAGCAGACAGAGAGATAGCAGATGGTGTTCAGGTCTTCACCACTCTGAAGGAGTCTGTTGAGAGAAGCCAGGCCGAGCTCATCAACACCATCAAAGAGAAGCAGAGAGAGACAGAGGAACAGGCTGAAGGCTTCATCAAAGAGCTGGAACAGGAAGTCTCTGAGCTGAAGAAGAGAAGCTCTGAGGTGGAGCAGCTCTCACGCTCTGAAGACCAGCTCCACCTCCTCCAAAGCTTCACGTCCCTGAACGCTGCTCCACCCACCAAGAACTGGACAGAAGTCAGGGTCCGTCCACCTTCATATGAGGGGACTGTGGTGAGAGCTGTGACTCAGCTGGAGGAGACGCTCAGTAAACAGATGAAGAAGCTGCTCGCTGAGGAGGAGCTGAAGAGGGGTCCAGCAGTATGCGGTGGAGGTGACTCTTGATCCTGATACAGCACATCCCAAACTCATCCTGTCTGATGATGGAAAACAAGTGAAACATGGTGATGTGAAGAAGAATCTCCCAGACAATCCAGAGAGATTTGATTATTGTGTTAATGTCTTAGCAAAGCCGAGTTTCTCTTCAGGAAGATGTTATTACGAGGTTCAGGTTAAAGGGAAGACTCAGTGGGATCTAGGAGTGGTCAGAGAGTCGATCAACAGGAAGGGAAGCATCACAGCGTCTCCTCAGAAAGGTTACTGGGTGATAGTGTTGAGGAATGAAAATGAGTACCAAGCTTTTGCTGGTCCTGCAGTCAGTCTCTCTCTGAAGTCTCAGCCTGAGAAGGTGGGGTGTTTGTGGATTATGAGGAGGGTCTGGTCTCCTTTATGATGTTGATGCGCAGCTCTGATCTACTCCTTCACTGGGCTACTGCTTTAAAGAGAAACTCTACCCATACTTTAGTCCCAGTAATAACAATGGTGGTAAAAAACTCTGCCCCTCTGATCATCTCTCCTGTCAATCACACTGAGTAGAACAACCATTTGGTTTTCTACAGAAGAGATTCACCCTCACTAAATGGTAATATACTCTTGTATATGATTGGGTGGGGTGCAGTGTACACATATTTGATGTTTCTAAACAAAGCAATATTGTTTTCTGCTTTTTCTATCAAAGATAATGTACTTGTGATTAAGAAATATTTGCACGGACCTGACATTTCTGGGTGTTAAATTCATAATATTTTAATTTCCTTATCATTGTATATATACGAAGTGTTTAATACAGGCAAAGACAACTGTGAGAAGAAATGCAGCCCTTATTTTATTTCTTAATAGTTAAAGTACAGGTTTCTTTTAGGGTTATAGTTTTAAATGTTTGTATTAAATGTATCTGGTGAGTTTTCGGTGGTACATTAAGGGTCAATGCTTTATTCATATTAGACGAATACATTGTGTCTCAATCCTTTTAGTTATTTTGATTTTATTTGTGTCCAACTCTCTGGAGAATGTTTGTATAGCTTAAAAAAGTCCTCAACAAATAAAAAAAACAAGTTTCAACTGTTTTTCGCTCTATATATTTGTTCAACATGTACCTAAATATTTTTGTTCAAGTAGAAACACACAATAACTTGAGTATTTCAATATTATACAAATGTATTCTTCTTGTTCACTTGATTTGAGATCTAAATTTGTTTATTGTCTATAATTAATTTTCAATTTAGATTTTAGAAACAATATATGAGTTCCATTTATGAAACACAATACATATTTACAGATGAAATCACAAAAGCAGATGTAGTTAAATGTCTCTAAAATCCCAGATGACAATATCAAATTACAGTTTACATATTAAAATTATAGATATTAGTTATTCAAAATAAAGTAGTACAACAATGACAGTAGATACTCTGCATTATCAGCACTTTTACTTTTAATACAAGTAAATTGTGTTTCAAAACATGCACAGCCCGGACTCATACCACGACTCAGGACGACAATGACAGGCACAGCCACAACTCCTGACCCAGGTGAAGCCTTTAATGCTGACAACCTGCCAGGTGACAGACACACAACACTCTGGGCAGTCTAAGCCTATAGCAGCAAAACTAAGGGCTGATTCTAGGCAGCCCTAACTTTGAGCTTTATCAAAAAGCAAAGTCTTAATCCTAGTCTTAAAAAAGGATAAGGTGTCTGCCGCCCGAACACACACTGAGAAAACAGATGAGAATTAACCCAAGTCAAATTTGCCTTCTGTGTATCTTAAAAAACAACAGTTTTTTATGTATACATAATTGACGAGAAAGAAAAGGCAACACACTCTCACTCCCTAACCGTCCAGGAGCGACGCTTGGTCAGGGTCCCGTGGCGTGCAGTTGTGACACGCTCCTTCAGCTTCATAAACGGACGCAAAGAGCTTTCAACTGATTGCAATGCATTCCCATCGGCGGCGGTATTTGACGCTCAGGGAAGCACGGCATCCGTCCATGTCAGCGGCAGTTAAAGGGAATGTGAGCGTCCATTCCCATTGGATAACGGAGGATTTTCCACCCGGAAGTAAGCATTCTCCTTACTGTCGATTGATTTGACAGTGATATCTGCCCTACTCATCAACTCAAAAACACCAGATTATCCTAGTTAATTACACAACATTGATTGGTTTAAATGGTGTACAATGCTTTTGTGTTCCACTGGATCACTCTCTTCATTGTTTTATTTTGCTTTCAAAGAACATACAAATACCTCAAATGAAAGGTGAAAACGGGAGAAAGCTATAGAACAAACGAAATGCTGGTAAAGCAAATTAAATGCAAAGCTGTATAATATAATAAATGAGTCTTGCCATGATTTATCTCTGAACCATAGAATCAAAACCGTCTTGTGACTGCTGTAGGAAGGTTGATTTGCGGTTAATTGCTGACCACTATAATGTTTTTGTCTCCACTGCTCTCACTAAAAGTGATCTCAAGGCTACTTTGGTATATGGGCTAGTTGAGCAGGGGGTTTTGAGTCTGCCTGATTCAGTGGAATCTCCTGGCACGGTGGCCGGGGCTGTTGCAGCAGTACCTCCTAGTGAAGGCCACGTTGATGCTCCTGGTATTCGGAGTGCTAGTGCACAGGAAAAGCCCTTTACCATGCCTCACTTTGACCCGCTTTCTGCCCAGTCCTCTCTTACATGCTCTAGGTTAGATGCCAGAAAGAAAGTACGTGTGGCCCGTCTCCAGTGGGAGAAGGAGGAGCGTGATAGGGATTTTCAGCTCAGGAGGGAGCTGGAGATCAGGAAGTTGGAGGCAGACACTGCTGTCCGGATGCGTCAGCTAGAGCTCCAAGCAGCTGTGGTGGGTGATTCTGCTGTTACACACTCTGGTCCTGCTGCCTCCTTCGACGTGAGTAGACATATTTCTTTGGTCCCTGTGTTTCGTGAATCAGAGGTGGAAACCTATTTTGGTGCATTTGAGCGCATTGCTACTGCTCTGCGCTGGCCAGAAGATATGTGGGCCATACTTGTACAGTGCAAGCTAGTCGGCAAGGCTCAGGAGGCCTGCTCTTCTCTTTCTGTCGAGGATAGTTTGGTGTATGAGAATGTTAAAGGTGCTATTCTCAGGGCATATGAGCTGGTGCCTGAGGCCTACAGGCAGCGTTTTCGCTGCCTGGAGAAAACTCCTGGCCAGACGTATGTGGACATCACGAGGGAGAAGAAAGTCCTCTTTGACAGGTGGTGTAGAGCTTGTAAAGCTGACAACATTACCTCAGTGTGTGAGCTGATGATGTTGGAGGAATTTAAAAACTGTGTATCCGAGCGTACAGTAGTCTATTTGAACGAGAAAAAAGTAACTACCCTTCAGCAGGCTGCCACTCTGGCAGATGAGTTTGCACTTATACACAAGAATAATTTTTTTCAGCGTGATTCCCCTCAGCGAGACTCGTATCATAGAGCTCCTGACCCATACGTCCCCTGTGCCAGTTTTCCAGTGTCAGGTCCCAAGCTAGAGACGTCTTGTTTTTTTTGTCATGACTGTGGTCATTTCATAGCAGACTGTGCAGCTTGTAAGAGAAAGCAGACAGCGGATGGCAAGCACCCAGAAGGGGTGGGATTGGTTACAGCAGTGTGTCCTAGTGGACGGGCCACTGTTAACAAAGGGCCTGATGAGTGTTTGAAACCGTTCATCTCTACTGCCTTTGTCTCTCTGTCAGGAAGGGTGGAGGACCAGCGGCAGGTCACGGTGTTGCGAGACAGTGGTGGCTCACAGTTATGCATCCTTGCCGGTGCCCTGCCCCTGAGTGCTGAGTCTGCCTGTGATGCGAATATGGTGGTGAGAGGTATTGAAATGGGTTTTGTGCCCGCACATCTTCACAATGTCCATGTCCAGTCTGAACTAGCTACTGGTTTCTTTCCAGTTGCTGTGCTCCCCAAATTTCCTGTCGACGGTGTGGATGTGATAATGGGTAATGATATAGCCGGGGGTAAAGTGTATCCTCAGGGCAGTTATCCTCACTGTAGGGCTCGTAACAGACGTGTCACACGTGCTCATTCTGTTTCTCTCCCAGGTCCTGACATTAAGAGATTGTGTTTCTCTTGTCTTGACCCTGGTCATTTAGTGGCGGAGTGTGTGGCTTGGAAGCAGCAGGTGGCAGCTTCCAAGCATTCAATAGTAGGCTTGTGAACTATGTAATGTGTGTTTTTGTAACTGTGGCCAAACACTTGTTTGGTTTTATGGAGGGGGGTGTTATGTGCCGTAGTGGGTGCTGGTGTTTGTGTGTGTGTGTGTGTCTTTCTCTCTCTCCCTCTATATCAGGGGTGTCAAACTCAATTTCATCGCGGGCCACATTCGCATAAAGGTTGCATTCAATGGGCCGGTTGTAACTATATAAATATATAATATATATATATATATATATATATATATATAAAATAATGTATTATATTACATTATTGCCTCTGAATTGGATTATTATCGGATAGGATAATAACTTGGTAATTAACTACGTTTGAAAGCAGAAGTCAAATTATTCAGTGCGCATGTCACAAAACGAGATGCATTGTGGGACATGTAGTTTATGGGCAACCTGCTTCTGTAAAGTGGCATGTAACCGTACAATAAGCGTATTATATTCTTTGCAAGCTCTTGCTGGGCCACAGAAAATGAAGTCGCGGGCCGGATTTGGCCCCCGGGCCTTGAGTTTGACACCCCTGCTCTATATTGTCTCCAGGTGCAGCCTCTCCTCCAGGTGCAGCTTCTCCTCCAGGTGCAGCTTCTCCTCCATGTGCTCCTAATCACCAATCAGGGCTTCCATAAAAGACCTGAGAAAAGCTGCAGTCGCTCTCCCCTTCTCCTCTGGCTGCATGGGTGCTGCATGGTGTCTGTCTCTGTGTGGGACCTGATTATATTTGTATTTTAATTTGCTTTGCAAGTTGGCTGGTGAGCCCGTTTTCTGCTTGTCCATCAAACCTCCCTTTGTGGTTAAAGGGAAGACTCAGTGGACTCTAGGAGTGGCCAGAGAGTCGATCAACAGGAAGGGAAAGATCACATCATCTCCTCAGAAAGGTTACTGGACGATATGGTTGAGTAACAACAAGAAGTACAAAGCTCTTGCTGGTCCTTCAGTCCGTCTCTCTCTGAAGTCTCAGCCTGAGAAGGTGGGGGTGTTTGTGGATTATGAGGAGGGTCTGGTCTCCTTTTATGATGTTGATGCTGCAGCTCTGATCTACTCCTTCACTGGCTGCTGCTTCAAAGAGAAACTCTACCCATACTTTAGTCCCTTTCTTAATCATGGTGGTAAAAACTCTGCCCCCCTGATTATCTGTCCTGTCAATCACACCGAGTAGAACAACCACTTTATTTTCTACAGACATATTCACTATCACTAAATGTAATATACTGTATGAATATGATTGGGTGGGTGCAGTGTACACATCATATATGATGTTTCAGCATCTAAACAAAACAAGTTTGTTTTCTATCAAAGATAATGTACTTATGATTAAGACATATTTGCATGGGTGTTAAATTCATAACATTGTATTTCCTTATCATTGTACTAAGTGTTTAATACAGGTAAAGATAACTGTGAAATTAAATTCACCCCTTTTTTTTTTTAAATAATTAAAGTAGAGGTTTCTTTTGGAGTTAGGGTTTTAAATATTTGTATTAAAGGGATATGTATCTGGTGAATTGTCGGTGGAACATTAAGGATTCATGCTTTATTCATATTAGAAGAAGAAATTGTGTCTCAATCTTTTGAGTTATTTTGATTGTATTTGTGTCCAACTCTCTGGAGAATGTTTGTATAGCTCAAAAAAGTCCTCAACAAAAAAACAAAAACAGTTTCCACTGTATTTCTCTCTATATATTTGTCTCTACATTTACCTAAATCTTTTGTTCAAGTAGAAAAACAAATAACACACAATAACTTGAGTATTTCAATATTATACAAATGTATTCTTCTTGTTCACTTGATTGTTGAGATCTAAATTTGTCTATTGTTAATTTTCAATTTAGATTTTAGAAACAATATATGAGTTCCATTTATGAAACACAATATATATTTACAGACTAAACCACACGAGCCGATGTAGTTAAATTGCTCTAAAATCCCAGATGAAAACAGTTTTCATATAAAAATCATAGATATTAGTTATTCAAAATAAAGTAGTACAACAATGACAGAAGATTCTCTGCATTATCAGCACTTTTCATTTGAGGACAAGTAAATTGTGTTTAAAAACATGTGCAGCCCTGACTCATAACACGACTCATACCACGACTCAGGTACAGTCAGACCACGACTCAGGACCATACCAATAGGCACAGCCATGACCAGTGGTGTAGTGGGGATTTTTTTACTGGGGGGACGCTATTTTAATTAGGTCATCCCAAACAATGCCACACAAGTGCGCACGCGCGCAGTGCACTCACAAAACGGGCAGACAGGTCCACCGAAACTACCGGTATGCTTAGTCCTACTTTAGTTACTGTACTGCAAAAAGCAGACGGCGCTGCGCTCAACACACACACAGACTCAAAATCATGGACACACTGGCACAAACAATTTATAGGCCTAAATTGCATAAGCTACAGTATTGCAACAAAGCAGAGAGCGCTGCTTCTCTCTCTATCTCCATTTCCACTTTCAAAATCTATTTAAAACTCATAACAAACAAACAAAATTCCCAAAGTTGTCCTGAAATTAACTTATTAAATAAACGAAAAATATAGCCTACTTATGCAAACAACATTGAATCTGGACTTGAAATGATTCTGATTAGGCCTAGCCCGCCACACACACACACACACACACACACACACACACACACACACACACACACACACACACACACACACACACACACACACACACACACACACACACACACACACACACACACACACAGCTCGCCGCGGGTCACGAGCGTGATGACGAATCATAATTTTTTAAGGAAATGCATTTTATTTTGTATTATAATACTGTGAATGATTATGTTTTTGTCATTATTACCAACAATACACACTGCAACTGATAACACTGCAATGATTTTATATTTATTAGACTATTAAAAAAAAGATCATGCTCCAAATATGTGGGGGTACGGCATACCCCCGCGTCCAACACCCACTACACACTGGCCACGACTCAGAACCCACGACTAAAGACCACAGCAACAGCTAACGCCACAACTCATACCATGACTCAGGACCACAAGGACAGGCACAGCCACAACTCCTGACCCAGGTGTAGCCTTTAATGCTGAGAACCTGCCAGGTGACAGACACACAACACTCTGGGCAGTCTAAGCCGATAGCAGCAAAACTAAAGGGCTGATTCTAGGCAGCCCTAACTTTGAGCTTTATCAAAAGCAAAGTCTCAATCCTAGTCCTAAAAATGGATAAGGTGTCTTCAGCCCGAACACACACACTGAGAACACAGATGAGAATTAACGCAAGTCCAACATGCCTTCTGTGCATTTAAAATACTATTGTTTTTTATGTATACATCATTTACGAGAAAGAAAAGGATATCCTCTCTTTATAAAGAGAGGATATCTCATTATCTCATTCCTCTGCATGTTTTTAAAGCTCGGCTAAATGAAATGCTTGTTGATACTATAGGCACTTGTAAATGTCTATAACTATGTAAATGTATCCTGTAAATATATGTCCTTATTGTTTTATGTTTCATGTGGAACCTATATGCTGCAGGTCTCCCTTGAAAAGAGATCTATGATCTCAATGGGACCAATCTGGTTAAACAAGGTTTGAAATGAAAATAAAGCATAGTCAACTGTTAAGTGCATCTGTAAATAACGCTAATAGAAACATGGAAGGATATCATAGGAGCTGGTGACCTGGTGATATCTTTTATGTAAAATATGTCGATATATAAAAACCATGATATGCGGAAGGACGAGTAGGAGGGATGCATTGCCAAATTATAAAATGTGGAAAATTATTAAAAAGATGGTCACAAAAAAAAAGTATTATTATTGTTACTACTTTTCGGTTTACTGGGTATAAAAAAGCATGTTGCTGTTTTCTGTACTTCACACATTTTTAGTTCTGTTTCTCCTTAATTGTATGAACTAAACTGCATTTTCAATTACGATTTGAGGTAAAACATTTTATTTATTTTTGACATATCACAAATGTTTCTAATCAGTCCGTGGAAACCAAAAGCTTTGTTGTCTTTTCCATACAGCCATAATTTATTATATATTGTGATTATTAAAATCCAAACCATATTGTTTCTAAACATAGCAAGTAGTGTTTCAGTGTTTTCAACAGTTACCTTGTGTTTACAACTGGAACTCTAACACGGGAGAACATTGTTTACTTTAAAAGGAATTTCCAGTTTAGTTTAATAGGAAACATAATTGTATGGAAGAGAAAGGAAGCTAAAGTGAAGGAAGTAGAATATTAAATTGTTGCCCCTAAAATATCTGAAATTCAAATCTAAATCAAGTTAATAATGTTTGCTTTTCTCTTTTCTGTCACCTGTAGTATTTCAGCACCAAAACACAAAACCACTAAGTCATTTAAACTCTCTGAGATTGATGGTATTTGTAGTGTTTGCAGCAGAAAGGATTATGGGAGTTGAAGTGTTGGTGGTGTCTCAACCGTTGGAGAAAGAAAGGCCTTGTTGGCCCTGTAGTTCCTCCTCCACTCCCTCTTGGTGACGGGCCACTGAGAGGTGGAGCTACACTGAAATAGGAGAGCTTCAACTTCACAGAAATGAAAGTGAAAAATTGTCTGAGCGACACAACAGCTGCACGTCTCTCTGTTTCTCTCTAAAGAAACACTCGACTGAATTCAGCAGCTTTTTCGCAACAACACAACAGAACTTATTCCAAACACTGGTGAGTAAACTACAGAGAAACTTTGCTACAAAATATTTTAACAAGGTTTAGTTTAATCAGAATCTGATATGTCTGTTCAGACATATAGTGAATATTAGGCCATATAAATGTGTCTTTTAAGATCAAAACGTTTACATTTAGACTTGAGTACAAAGCAGGTTTAAAACCCAAATCCAGTGACTCAACTCTGGCTCGTGAAGTTTGGACAGGTAACGTCACAGCTAGTATTAGCTTAGGCTCATTTCCAGGCCTGTTTCCTGTATGAACTCAAAGCCTCAGCTCTGCTCAGACAGGAAGTGCCACAGCCAAGGAAAATGTTTAACTTAAATATTACATTTATTTTTTCTGCAATCCTGATACCAAAATACATTACATTATATAGTAATACATGTCTTAAGGTCAATATTAAAAGTACTCAGGCAGCTTTAAATACAGGTTCTCTTTAATAACAATATAAGTGTTAGGGTTAGTGAAACAGGCAGGACCCAAATGCAGGTTGAACAGAGAAAAATACCTTTATTTCAAGGTGTAGGGGACAAAAAACAGAAACTAGGGCCACCAGGGTGGGTGGAGGGGGTCTGGAGGACGGGTTTTGGGCCGACAGCCCAGGAGCACAGCGGAGGGCCCGGAAGGGATCTCGGGTGGATGGCCCGGGGGCAAGGCAGAGTCCAAGGTGGGGGTCTCGTGCGGACGGCCCGGGGGCAAGGCAGAGTCCATAGTGGGGGTCTCAGGCGGACGGCCCGGGGCAAGACTGAGTCCATGGTGGGGGTCTCGGGCGGATGGCCTGGGGGCAAGGCAGAGTCCATAGTGGGGGTCTCAGGCGGACGGCCCGGGGGCAAGACTGAGTCCATGGTGGGGGTCTCGGGCGGATGGCCTGGGGGCAAGGCAGAGTCCATGGTGGGGGTCTCGTGCGGACGGTCCGGGGGCAAGGCAGAGACCATGGAGGGGGTCCTCGGCGGACGGCCCGGGGCAAGGCAGAGTCCATGGAGGGGCGAAGACCACAGCGGGCGAACTCAGGGGGCCGAGCATGAGGGCGAAGGCCGCGGCACTCAGGAGGCCGGGCTCGAGGGCGAAGACCGCGGCTCTCAGGGGCCGGGCTCTCAGGGGGCCGGGCTCGAGGGCGAAGACCGCGGCACTCAGGGGGGCGGGCTCGAAGGCGAAGACCGCGGCTCTCAGGGGGCCGGGCTCGAGGGCGAAGACCGCGGCACTCAGGGGGCCGGGCTCGAAGGCGAAGACCGCGGCACTCAGGGGGGCGGGCTCGAAGGCGAAGACCGCAGCTCTCAGGGGGCCGGGCTCGAAGGCGAAGACCGCAGCTCTCAGGGGGCCGGGCTCGAGGGCGAAGCAGGCGACGATGGAACAACTCCGGAGAACGGGCAGGAAAGCGCTGACGGGACAGCTCCGGAGGCCGGGCAGGACCCGGTGTCGGCCGGACAGGAACTGGAGCCGGTGGGACAGGCTTCGGCATGATCCCCACGGAAGAGGACCAGGAGTTGGCAGGACCCCCGGCGAGACAGGTGACGGCGGGACCTCCAACGGAACAAGACATGGGATTGGCAGGACTCTCAGCGGGACCTCCAACGGAACAGGACATAGGGTTGGCAGGACCCCCGCCAGAAGAGTAGTCGACGGGTCCCCCAACGGGACAGGACATGGAATTGGCAGGACCCCCAGCGAAAGAGTAGTCGGCGGGACCCCCGACGGGACAGGACATGGAGCTGGCAGGACCCCCAGCGAAACCTCCAACGGCACAGGACATAGGGTTGGCAGGACCCCCGGCAGAAGAGCAGTCGGCGGGACCCCCAACGGGACTTGACATGGAGTTGGCAGGACCCCCGGCAGAGGAGTAGTCGGCGGAACCCCCAACGGGACAGGACACAGGGTTGGCAAGACCCCCGGCAGATGAGTAGTCGGAGGGACCCCCAACGGGACAGGACACAGGGTTGGCAGGACTCCCGGTAGAAGAGTAGTCGGCGGGACCTCCAACGGCACAGGATATAGGGTTGGCAGGACCCCCGGCAGAAGAGTAGTCGGCGGGACCTCCAACGGCACAGGACATAGGGTTGGCAGGACCCCCGGCAGAAGAGTAGTAGGCGGGACACCCAACGGGACAGGACATAGAGTTGGCAGGACCCCCAGCGGAACCTCCAACGGCACTTGAGTAGGGACTTGAGTGGAGACTGGAGAGGGGACTTGAGAGGGGGCTCGAGAGGGGGCTCGAGAGGGGGCTCGAGAGGGGACTCGAGAGGTGACTCCAGAGGAGACTCGAGAGGTGACTCGAGAGGGGACTCGAGAGGGGACTAGAGGAGGGGACTAGAGGAGGGACTAGAGAGGGGACTAGAGGAGGGACTAGAGGAGGGACTAGAGGAGGGACTATGGCTGCTGGGGCCGGAACCAGGGCCGGAACCATGGCTGCTGGGGCCAGAACTGGGGCCGGAACCATGGCTGCTGGGGCCAGGTCTGAGGCTGGAACCATGGCTGCTGGGGCCAGGACTGGGGCCGGAACCATGGCTGCTGGGGCCAGGACTGAGGCTGGAACCATGGCTGCTGGGGCCAGAACTGGGGCCGGAACCATGGCTCTTGGGGCTCGGGCTGCTAGCCTGGACTTGCGACTCCCTCTCTTAGGAGCCTTTTGGAGGCTCCGTGGACCTCCAAAAGCCAGACGAGTACCCAAGAACGGCTCCTGGACAGGAGCAGGAAATGGGGAAGAAGCAGGGGCTGACTCCAGACGGAACACACCGAGACGTATGTTGTCAGGCTGGGAATTGGGAGGCAGGGGGCTAGCATGCCAGGGGCTAGCAGGCCGGGAAACATGTTTGACCTCAAAGCTGCCCAAAAAGTCCTCCACCCACTCGGGTAGCAACTCCCTCAACCAGGGCCTTGAAGTTACCTCCTGGCGTGCCGCAGAAATAACTGACTGCCTCTCTTCACTACTGGAGGCATATCTAAAGTCTTTCCTCAAGCATGTTAAATTGTACTTCACCTCGTACAAACTGTCTGCTGGGTCCATTCTTGGTTGGTTTCTTCTGTTAGGGTTAGTGAAACAGGCAGGACCCAAATGCAGGTTGAACAGAGAAAAATACCTTTATTTCAAGGTGTAGGTGACAAAAAACAGAACACTACCCTGAGAACACAGTCTCAGACAAACGAGAAACCAACAATGACAGACAGCAAAAACAGAACTTAAATACACACAAGACTAATCAACGAAACAAGAGACAGGTGAGGAGGGAGGAGAAAACACGGGGGGGGGGCACCAGGTGAACACAATCAAGTAAACAGGTAGGAGGGAACACACACAGACAGGAAACAAAGGACAGATCTAAACAAGACAAAACACAACACAGACAGATCGTGACTATAAGCAGCTATGTCATATGAGCAGGGTAGCAGTATTATAATATTGATTAATGTGTAATGTGACAGTCATGGAGGGATCATTGGGATTATATTGGTTATCCATTTCACTTTATTATGATTTTACATTTTAAAGTGCTGATATAGACAAGGAACACAGGGCTTTAGATTTAAGACTGCAACAATATAAAATATTATTTTATCATTGTTTTCGTGTATTATTAGGAAATATTTGTACTTTTATTGAAATAACTAACAAGCAGCTAAATGCTACAGCTATAAAAGTGACTGGCAGCAGGCAGTGAGAGGCAGCTTCAATAAATTATGTAAATATAATAAAACCCTTTGCAAAAATAATCTAAAGTAAAGTTTGCCAACTCCTTGACTCTCCGTATCTGCCCCAGTCTCCAGCTAAGCTAAATACAAAAAAATGTAGACTTTAAAAGGGACCTATCATGCAAAATGCACTTTTTTATGTCTTTTATACATCAGTATGTGTCCCCAGTGTGTCGGGGAACTCACGCACTCTTTGCCTCGTTACCCAAATCTCTAAAAACGGGGGAACAACGGAGCTGATCCAGATTTGCGGCGATTTGACGTCATATCTGAAATGTGGACCCACGGCCCTATCAGAAACTTTGCTATCAGAAACAATGCCCGACTGTTTTGGACGTAATATGGTCGGTGTTTACATTAGCATCGCTAACACTCAGAGCTAACCTGTACTGGAGAGCATGTGTGTGAAGAAGCAGGAAGTAAAAAGGAACTCACCTTGTGGTATAACCGGCAAGAGAGAAAGCCTTTGAGCTCCAAACTGTTTCAGAGATAATCCTTGATAATCCATGATATGGCTTTTCATCACGACAGTATCTGCCGGTAGAATCTCCCGCATGAGCAGGCATAAGCTCCGCCCCTCTTTTTAAAATATTTTTTAAAGCTTTATACATAACATCAGCACTTTTGAAACAGGAAGTGAAATAGAGGGATATGAGGCATGGCTAGAATGGGTGATCTGTTTGGTATTTTGAGCAAAACACTTCATAGACATGTTTTTATATATTTTTATATATCTGAGACCTATGCTATTGCCTACAAATAGCATGATAGGTGACCTTTAACACGCTACACTGCAGACCAGTCAGACTTGTTCCCCAACATGTTTTTATAGGGCGATGCAGTTAAATGCTGGTTACCATCGAGACAAATGGCTCGTTGGCTCCAACAAAAGAGATGCACACTGAGCAATGATAAACTGAATTTGATTAAAGTTAGTTAGAAATGAAAGTACAATGATGTATGGAGGATGGAATTAGTGACAACTATGAGGATACATTTACATCAATACCTCAGACATCAGTATTTACTCGCAGGGTAAGAATTACTCTGATTATTTATTGAAGTAAAATACCACAATGTGGACATTTATAAGGAAAATAAAGAAAAAGAAAATCCTTTTTAAAAAGTTAAATATATTATAAAATTGGATTATAATTATTGATGGATCAATGTGTAGAACATGTTATTATACTGCTTGGTAAATTACACTGAGGTTTATTAAATCATAATTTAGTTGATTATTTTATTTTTGTAATATCTGCAAAGTAACAAACTAACTATCAACAATGAATGTATTGGATTGAAAGTATAATTAGGTCCAGCTGTAGTTTTGGTGGAGAGGTATAAATACAAAATATAAAAGAAAACTCAAGTACAGTACCTGAATACATGCACCTTTTTACTCTCCCTCTGTCATGGTCCTGTTTTGTGTGTTTTCTTTCAATACATATGTTGAATTAATGTGTGTAAGTTAATAATTGTTAATTTATTAATAATTACATATAGGCTCAACAATATAATATCATATTGTTTTCATTTATTATTGTTGCGAAAAAGATCTCTATGTTGTCGCCTATTTTCTTGGCTTGGTGATTTCCAATAAATAACACTGAACTGCACATCGGGCTCTTCTTCACTCAGATACTATTTGTACAGAATCCAGGACTATTCATAGTTAGATTATTTTTAAACAAACAATTTCAACTTTATTTAATGTTTTTTTCACATTTTGTATCCCCACAGAGTAGACATGTCTGCTGCCAGCTGTCTGCTGACTGAAGATCAGTTTCTGTGCTCCATCTGTCTGGATGTGTTCACTGATCCAGTCAGCACACCATGTGGACACAACTTCTGTAAAGCCTGCATCTCTCAACACTGGGACAGAAATGTCCCGAGTCAGTGTCCTAACTGTAAAAAGGTGTTCAACATAAAGCCTGAGCTGCTGGTCAACACTTTCATCTCTGAGATGGCTTCTCAGTTCAGACAGTCAGCTCAACAGAAAGCCAGCAGCAGCTCAGAGCAACACGTTGTCAAACCAGGAGAAGTTCCCTGTGACGCCTGCACTGGAACCAGACTGAAGGCCCTGAAGTCCTGCCTGGTGTGTCTGGCCTCCTACTGTGAGACTCACCTGGAGCCTCACCTGACAGCGTCACGTCTGAAAAGACATCAGCTGATCGACCCTGTGGAGAACCTGGAAAGCAGGATGTGTGTGAAGCACGATAAACTGCTGGAGCTGTTCTGTAAGACCGACCAGGTGTGTGTCTGCATGCTCTGCACTGTTTTAGACCACAAGACACATGATGTTGTTCCTCTGAAAGAAGGATATGAAGGAAAGAAGGCTGAGCTGGGGAAGACAGAGGCTGAAATTCAGCAGATGATCCAGAAGAGACGACTGAAGATCCAGGAGATGAATCGCTCAGTGGAGCTCAGTAAGGAAGGAGCAGACAGAGAGATAGCAGATGGTGTTCAGGTCTTCACCACTCTGAAGGAGTCTGTTGAGAGAAGCCAGGCCGAGCTCATCAACACCATCAAAGAGAAGCAGAGAGAGACAGAGGAACAGGCTGAAGGCTTCATCAAAGAGCTGGAACAGGAAGTCTCTGAGCTGAAGAAGAGAAGCTCTGAGGTGGAGCAGCTCTCACGCTCTGAAGACCAGCTCCACCTCCTCCAAAGCTTCACGTCCCTGAACGCTGCTCCACCCACCAAGAACTGGACAGAAGTCAGGGTCCGTCCACCTTCATATGAGGGGACTGTGGTGAGAGCTGTGACTCAGCTGGAGGAGACGCTCAGTAAACAGATGAAGAAGCTGCTCGCTGAGGAGGAGCTGAAGAGGGTCCAGCAGTATGCGGTGGAGGTGACTCTTGATCCTGATACAGCACATCCCAAACTCATCCTGTCTGATGATGGAAAACAAGTGAAACATGGTGATGTGAAGAAGAATCTCCCAGACAATCCAGAGAGATTTGATTATTGTGTTAATGTCTTAGCAAAGCCGAGTTTCTCTTCAGGAAGATGTTATTACGAGGTTCAGGTTAAAGGGAAGACTCAGTGGGATCTAGGAGTGGTCAGAGAGTCGATCAACAGGAAGGGAAGCATCACAGCGTCTCCTCAGAAAGGTTACTGGGTGATAGTGTTGAGGAATGAAAATGAGTACCAAGCTTTTGCTGGTCCTGCAGTCAGTCTCTCTCTGAAGTCTCAGCCTGAGAAGGTGGGGGTGTTTGTGGATTATGAGGAGGGTCTGGTCTCCTTTTATGATGTTGATGCTGCAGCTCTGATCTACTCCTTCACTGGCTACTGCTTTAAAGAGAAACTCTACCCATACTTTAGTCCCAGTAATAACAATGGTGGTAAAAACTCTGCCCCTCTGATCATCTCTCCTGTCAATCACACTGAGTAGAACAACCATTTGGTTTTCTACAGAAAGATTCACCCTCACTAAATGTAATATACTCTTTGTATATGATTGGGTGGGTGCAGTGTACACATATTTGATGTTTCTAAACAAAGCAATATTGTTTTCTGCTTTTTCTATCAAAGATAATGTACTTGTGATTAAGAAATATTTGCACGGACCTGACATTTCTGGGTGTTAAATTCATAATATTTTATTTCCTTATCATTGTATATATACGAAGTGTTTAATACAGGCAAAGACAACTGTGAGAAGAAATGCAGCCCTTATTTTATTTTTTAATAGTTAAAGTACAGGTTTCTTTTAGGGTTATAGTTTTAAATGTTTGTGTTAAATGTATCTGGTGAGTTTTCGGTGGTACATTAAGGGTCAATGCTTTATTCATATTAGACGAATACATTGTGTCTCAATCCTTTGAGTTATTTTGATTTTATTTGTGTCCAACTCTCTGGAGAATGTTTGTATATCTTAAAAAAGTCCTCAACAAATAAAAAAAACAAGTTTCAACTGTTTTTCGCTCTATATATTTGTTCAACATGTACCTAAATATTTTTGTTCAAGTAGAAACACACAATAACTTGAGTATTTCAATATTATACAAATGTATTCTTCTTGTTCACTTGATTTGAGATCTAAATTTGTTTATTGTCTATAATTAATTTTCAATTTAGATTTTAGAAACAATATATGAGTTCCATTTATGAAACACAATACATATTTACAGATGAAATCACAAAAGCAGATGTAGTTAAATGTCTCTAAAATCCCAGATGACAATATCAAATTACAGTTTACATATTAAAATTATAGATATTAGTTATTCAAAATAAAGTAGTACAACAATGACAGTAGATACTCTGCATTATCAGCACTTTTACTTTTAATACAAGTAAATTGTGTTTCAAAACATGCACAGCCCGGACTCATACCACGACTCAAGACCACAATGACAGGCACAGCCACAACTCCTGACCCAGGTGAAGCCTTTAATGCTGACAACCTGCCAGGTGACAGACACACAACACTCTATGCAGTCTAAGCCTATAGCAGCAAAACTAAGGGCTGATTCTAGGCAGCCCTAACTTTAAGCTTTATCAAAAAGCAAAGTCTCAATCCTAGTCCTAAAAATGGATAAGGTGTCTTCAGCCCGAACACACACTGAGAACACAGATGAGAATTAACCCAAGTCAAATTTGCCTTCTGTGTATCTTAAAAAACAATAGTTTTTTATGTATACATAATTGACGAGAAAGAAAAGGCAACACACTCTCACTCCCTAACCGTCCAGGAGCGACGCTTGGTCAGGGTCCCGTGGCGTGCAGTTGTGACACGCTCCTTCAGCTTCATAAACGGACGCAAAGAGCTTTCAACTGATTGCAATGTATTCCCATCGGCGGCGGTATTTGACGCTAAGGGAAGCACGGCATCCGTCCATGTCAGCGGCAGTTAAAGGGAATGTGAGCGTCCATTCCCATTGGATAACGGAGGATTTCGCACCCGGAAGTAAGCATTCTCCTTACTGTCGATTGATTTGACAGTGATATCTGCACTACTCATCAACTCAAAAACACCAGATTATCCTAGTTAATTACACAACATTGATTGGTTTAAATGGTGTACAATGCTTTTGTGTTCCACTGGATCACTCTCTTCATTGTTTTATTTTGCTTTCAAGGAACATACAAATACCTCAAATGAAAGGTGAAAACGGGAGAAAGCTATAGAACAAAAGAAATGCTGGTAAAGCAAATTAAATGCACAGCTGTATAATATAATAAATGAGTCTTGCCATGATTTATCTCTGAACCATAGAATCAAAACCGTCTTGTGCTCGGTCATACTTCTGAGCGACTCGTGAACTTTCTTTAAAGACAAAAAAGGAGTTGGGTTTTCTCACCTCAGATGATGCAGATGAATCACTGGTCCAAACTTTTGATGTCGCATCCATCTTCCTCCGGCCAGTGGACGCTGTGGTCGATCTCTGCTGATAATGCCAAATCACAGAAGGTCTTAATAAGCACAGGCGGTGATGGAGACGGCTGCTGAGTCTTCTATAGATGGACAAGACGGCAGAGAATGAGGGCTGGACACAGTTAGAGACTTCTCTTTAATACAGCATTAACATTCTGTCATTACTACAGATAATGAAAGTTGCTGTGACAAATGAAGGACGTCCTGTAACTCCTGAACCACCTCCACAACCAATCTGTTGTTTGCAGAGGTGGAAAGTTAGTGTTAGTACAATGTTTGAGGTTCCTGTAGTTTACTTCAGATAATACAAAAAGTAATCAACAAATAGTTTGTCATGTATTATTCATCACGGTATGCGTTAAGACAACACCTGTCCCGTGCCTCAATGCGCTAGCCGGCAACTCTCCCCCGCACATCAGACGACTATGTATCGCTCAAGATGAACGGAGAACACAGGAGACAGACATCAGACACCCCTTGCATGGCCACGTAGCACCCTCACGTAGGCTCCAATCCAGAGCCAGTTTTGTGCAGACAGTCCTGCCCCTCCAGACAACCAAACAAGCAGCAAGGACCAACATCTAGGAAGATGAATGGCAAATAAATGACACGAGCTCTTGAATGGCTGGACAGAGGAATCACACCAACGGAAAGCCTCGTTAGTGGCCACGACCTTGGCTGGACAACCTGGAAGTCACTTAATAGACTGCGTGTGGAAAGTGTGGAACTACACCACAGAAGACACGTGGATCAGTGCAGACAATGTCCCACCTACTGGAATGTGCCGATGCCCCCCCGGTGCAGTCCAGAAGACCTGGCAGAACCTACCCCATCAGCTGTGGCCTGTGCCCGATACTGGCAGAACGACATCTGAGATTGCTACAGACTCGAAGAAGATGTATTATTTTAAGTTAAGACAACATTTTATTGATCTTTTTTGTGAAATTCACAAGATACATGGTGGTATATTTAACAAAAAATCTACCATTGGGCTGCTGTTGGTAAGAGCTGCCAGGTAAGAGGGTTTGAATCCCGCGCACAAAAACAATTTTAGGCAATGCCATCCCCTCTTTCTCCTCTTTGCAACCCTGCATCTCTAATGAAGTCACTCTCTGGCACAAAACATATCTTTACAAATAAATAAATCAGCACTAAGTAATACAAAATATGAATCAATAATTATAATCCAACATGATTTGGAAATGGGCCATTGTGAAAGGGTACTTCTAGTTTAAATTAAAAAGTAGAAAGACATAGAAATACTCTATGTTTGAGATCTGAATACTTAGCTGTAAATAAATGGTAAATTGACTACATGTAAACAGCGCCTTTTAAGTATTTGCAGCTGAACACTTTGAAAACATTGATCGCAGGGGCTGGGCAGCAAACTGCAACCTATCTGATTGCCTTATCAATACAGCGTCAAGCTTCAGGGCAAAGTTCGCTTTCTCGTCAAAACACAAACGTTTTGTAAGCATGGTTTGGTATCAGCATCCCTTGGAAAAGGCAATCTAATCACATGGAGAAAAATGACTTCCAAGACTGGCTTGGCCGTCGTTTTACCCTGATATTTATGGGCTGCTTAGTTTTTGAAAATACCTGGAAATATTTCGGGTGTAACCAAAACCAAATCTGTTTTTTAAATAAACTAAAATATGCAATGTTATAAAGAGAATAACGAGAAGTCACATGAGGAGGGATAATAACTTGAGCCATGTTTCCATAAAGCACATTTTAAAAAGGGTAGACACAACTTATATCTCCTTTTATCTATAAATGTGGACCCACTTCTCAATGGTTTACTGCGGCATTATCTGATCTGAGTTAGTATGGTTTGAACCTTGATCCCTAACAGTTTTATAATCTTGTAGCCTCACACACCCTACGTCTTTAAACAAACAGATAAAGCTCACGCCCAACAGCTTTAAACTAGTTTACCAACAGTATTATAGCAATTTATATACATTTGTTGTGCAACCTTCTGATTCTAAGTCAAGATTAAACATTTTGAGACTTTCATTGCATGTCTTCTCTCTCTCGCTTCATTTTCTGTCATCTCTTGACTGGCAAACTTAATTAAAAAATGAAAAGACCTTCACCGCTCAGTTTGACTCAAAGTTTGTCATTTTCTCATTGAATCAGCAGCTTTGCATGTTACCTGCTAAGACTGCAGTTTAAAATACACAGCCTGTAACCTTGTACAAAGATTTATTTTTGCAAGCTTAGTAGCAGATTGTGTCAGAGCTAATTGCAGGCGTGAAATATGCTAATGATTGTGTGCAGGCTGACAGATATTCAATGTTCATTCCATCATGCAAACGTGGAACAGCTGAATATTTGCCTGCTGTGTTTATGAATCAGCTGATCGATAAGTCATCTCACTGTGTGTGTGTTTGATTGACAGCTGTGTTAACAGATGACTTTGGGTTTGACACAAACTGACCTAACCTGTACAGGTAGAGAGACTGAAACCTGATTGGATTGTTTTTTTTGGAAGGTTAATTTAAGTCTTTACTACCTGTACACTGAAAACACATTTGTTAAAGGGGCCCTATTACGTTCCCTACTGGGCTAGGGGAACCAAAGGGAAGCAACACAACCAGAATGGGATTGGTAATAATTATAAGTGGTTTTATTATAAATAGCAGCGGTAAACAAAATGGCAGGCATGCAGCCTGGAACAACAAAAAAGGCCAAAAGGGCACAGGTTGACAAATAACCAAACAAAGGGAGGACTCTAAAAAGGGAGCCTGTTTACATACAAACAATAGATAATAAAAGAAATAAATAGAAACTAAAACCCTCACTATAAAAGTGGTACAGACTAACACAGGGAATATATACAAAACACACAGCTAAACTAAAGGCAACAGTCCCAAAAACCTAAGCTACTCTATAACTACTCTAACTAAGCTACTCTAGGCACTACTAACACACAATATCACACTACCAGACACAGACCACACAAGTTAACCACAGAACAAAAAGCAAGTAGCGAGAGGCGTCTGTTCACTCAACAGACCCCTCCAGAGTGATGATTGTCCCCAGCTTTGTAGTCGTCTCCAGCAGGTGTGCGCCGGCTGTGCGCTGTGATTGGAGTGCGTCGGGCCCTGCGTGCTCCAATCACAATCTTCAGGGGGCGGACCAGGAGATGGCAGCCAATCACGACAGGGCAATCGCACAGCCCATTTGCATAGGACACACACAGCTGAAAACACTCAGACAACCAGAAAGGCAGCAGCTGTAACAGGCCCTATTCTGCTCTTCTTCAGGTGTATATCAGTATGTAGTGTCTCTACTTTAAAGAGTCCTCTCCTGCTGATGTTCAGGTGTATATCAGTATGTAGTGTCTCTACTTTAAAGAGTCCTCTCCTGCTAATGTTCAGGTGTATATCAGTATGTAGTGTCTCTACTTTAAAGAGTCCTCTCCTGTTGATGTTCAGGTGTATATCAGTATGCAGTGTCTCTACTTTAAAGAGTCCTCTCCTACTGATGTTCAGGTGTATATCAGTATGTAGTGTCTCTACTTTAAAGAGTCCTCTCCTGCTGATGTTCAGGTGTATATCAGTATGTAGTGTCTCTACTTTAAAGAGTCCTCTCCTGCTAATGTTCAGGTGTATATCAGTATGTAGTGTCTCTACTTTAAAGAGTCCTCTCCTGCTGATGTTCAGGTGTATATCAGTATGTAGTGTCTCTACTTTAAAGAGTCCTTTCCTGGTGATGTTCAGGTGTATATCAGTATTTTGTGTCTGTACTTTAAAGAGTCCTCTCCTGTTGATGTTCAGGTGTATATCAGTATGTAGTGTCTCTACATTAAAGAGTCCTCTCCTGTTGATGTTCAGGTGTATATTAGTATGTAGTGTCTCTACTTTAAAGAGTCCTCTCCTGCTGATGTTCAGGTGTATATCAGTATGTAGTGTCTCTACTTTAAAGAGTCCTCTCCTGCTGATGTTCAGGTGTATATCAGTATGTAGTGTCTCTACTTTAAAGAGTCCTCTCCTGCTGATGTTCAGGTGTATATCAGTATGTAGTGTCTCTACTTTAAAGAGTCCTCTCCTGCTGATGTTCAGGTGTTTATCAGTATGTAGTGTCTCTACTTTAAAGAGTCCTCTCCTGCTGATGTTCAGGTGTATATCAGTATGTAGTGTCTCTACTTTAAAGAGTCCTCTCCTGCTGATGTTCAGGTGTATATCAGTATGTAGTGTCTCTACTTTAAAGAGTCCTCTCCTGCTGATGTTCAGGTGTATATCAGTATGTAGTGTCTCTACTTTAAAGAGTCCTCTCCTGCTGATGTTCAGGTGTATATCAGTATGTAGTGTCTCTACATGTCTCCATGCTTTAATGTTCAGAAAGCTCTTTATTTTTCTCATACTGCCTGTGCTGCAGCACCTCTTTTCACCCTCTGTCTGAAACCAGAGCCCAGTCTGCTCTGATTGGTTAGCTGGCCGGCTCTGTTATGATTAGTCATCCGCTTAGAGATGTCCCGCTCAACATACAATGTGTTGGAGCACTAGCCAATGGAAACGTGAGTGTTGAATAGTGATGTCACTATGTTCAGGAAGTAAACAACGCTCTCTGGAGGGAACACAGGGAATTGATCCTTTGCAGACCATTTACATGCACACAAGCCTAACCCGCTACAGGGTAGAAAACCCCCAAAAAGCATAATGTGGCTTCTTTAAGGCTTGTGATTGTTCCTCAATGAAAAGTTGATAATGCATCATTTTACGTTTTTTTTCCTTCAAAGCCTTTGAAGAACAAAAGTTAACCTCCATTTGTCTTCGAGGTCAGAACACAATCTCCCGGCGAGGCCGTCACTGAAACGATTGCTTGCCGCTGTCATCTCATTCGATATTCAATCTGTGACCTGCTCACTTCATGTGCTTTCATATTTTTCCTCCTCTGTAATGAAATGAAGAGCAAACAGTCCGCCTGTCCTCAATAATCAAACTGTTCATTTTCAATTTGTCTGTTATTTCATTTTTCAAAAAGGCGCCGCTGCTCGGCCTCAGACTGACCTTCACTGATCATTATTTGTGCATCACTTTCTCTGTCGATTCTCCATCTTCCTCCTCCTCCTCCTCCACCCTTCATCATCTCCTTTCAGCCACCTGTCAAACCTTAATATTGCCTCCATAAACTGAAGAGTAAATAACCACCACCCCATAAATCTGTTCATCACTTCACACAGCATATTGTAATATAAGATGGCAGAGGGATTCATATTGTCATCGCAACAACACTATCTGAAATAGAGGACTAGAACTTTGTTTATTATGAGTTAAGAGTAACGCAGCTACTTAATAAAAAGTCTGCAAACAAATAATCTTTGTTTTTCAATCTCTGCTGAAACTCCTGTATAAGGAAGCTACAGGAAGTATAGCTGAATTTTCTGGTTCTGAAAGTCTGTAGGTGTTTGGAATAACCTGCAAGTCTTACAATTTATAAGTTTGTTACATTCCAGAATGAAAAACGATTAAAATTGGGAGAGGAGGGAGTTGATTGCCAATTTCAATCGATTGTCAACAACCAAGCGTACATAAGCAACAAACCTTTCTCGAAGACGCGAATGTACCCAAACAACTGAACGTAACCCAGATACCAAACGTACTGAAACAAGTTGTCCCCAAACAACCAAACTTTTTGTATCTCATCATCCAAATGAACCCAGAAAATGTACCAAACCAACTAAACATACCTCAGTAACCCAAAATGCACCAAATGTAGCCCAACAACAAAACCTACCCGCAAAGAAGAAGAAAACAATGTTTATTTGCAGAAATGACTCCTGAAATCAGGCTTACAGAGGTGGTTTCTATTAGTGATCTGTTCCAGTGATGAACGGAAGGGAGGGAGTTTCCAATTTAAATCGAATGTCAACAACCCCAAAAAACAAATATACCCAAACGTAACCCAGATACCAAACATACCTAAACAATTTCAACCCAATCACCCCAACTCAAAAAGGTTTTTTAGATCTCATCATCCAAAAGAACCCAGAAAATGTACAAAACCAACCAAATGCACATAAACATACCTCAGTAAACCAAAATGGACCAAATCAACGCAACACCCAAACAAACCGACAGAACAAAATGCCCTAAGAAAACCAACAAATCCCCCCAAAAATGCCCCAAAACGACCAAAAGTAACCAAACAACCAAAGTAACCCAAAAACCAAACACATGGTTTATTTGCATAAATGACTTCTGAAATTAATCTTACAGCGGTGGTTTGTATTAGTAATCTTTTCCATTGATGAACTGGGTTAAAAGGTCCCTTTAATCTGCTCTCATCCTGCCTAAAGTCTGGCGTTTTGTAGCTCTGCTGTCAGTGATGTTTCAGGAGGAATCATTCACATTGTATTTCAGATGTTGAAGCTGCAGGACAGTCGGAGTCTGCAGCCCCGAGCACTGACTGACAGATAAATGCTTTTATAACCTCCACCTATTCCACACACGGCAAGTGGTGATTGAGTGGGGCGGCTAAAGAGATCAGAGGTCAAGTAATGGAGGGATACAGTCCATCACCTCCAACAGTCTGAGCAAGAGGCATCAGAGTCAAAAACACCACGGAGACACATCTACTAAAAGTAGGAGGAGATACTTCCACTGTGGAAGCAAAGAAAGAACATTGGAAATGTCATTGCAATAACAAAGCAATACAAACTGATTTTATGTACAAGTTGAGACGGATAATTTAAATGTCCAATAAATAGGCTATTAATATAAACTTGGTTTGTATACACTAAACAAACCCAACAAATACACCCAACAACCAAACATACACTAAAAAAACAAAATTACCCAACAACCAAAGGTATTCCAACACAACCAAACAAAGCACTAAAATAAAACGCACCTAAACGAACCTCAATAAAACCAAATGGACCCCATCAACCAAACAACCAACAACACCCCAACAACCAAACGAACACTAAAGCACCAAATGTACCTCATCAACTAAAGGAACCCAAACCATACCCCAAACCACCAAACGTTCTCCAAATACCAAACGCACCCAAACAAACGGACACACAAACACATAAAAGGCCAACCAGATCTACCAATACAATCAAATGCACCCCAACAACAAAACGCACCCCAACAACTTAACATTTCCCAACAATATCATGCAACACAACAACCATACACAAAAAAACATAATCCCAAAAACCAAAAGTACCCAACAACAGGTGCATAGCAATACAATAAAATGCACCTAAACGTACCCCAATAACCAAAATGGACCCCATCAACCAATCAATCAATCAAACACACCCTAACAGCAAAAACATACCCAAACAACCAACAACACCCCAACAAATAAACGTACACTAAAAACCAAATGTACCTCATAAACCGAAAGAACCCAAACCACCAAACGTACTCAAACAACTGGACATGCCAACAAATAAAAGCCCATAATTAACCAGATTTACCAAAGTAAACCAAATGCACCCTAACAACCAAACGCACCCCAACAATTTAACATTTCCCAACAACATCATGCACCACAACAACCAAAGTACCCAACAACCAAAAGTACTCCAACAAAACCAAACAGAGCAATACAATAAAATGCACCTAAACGAACCCCAATAACCAAAATGGACCCCATCAACCAAACAACCAACAACACCCCGACAACCAAACGTACAATAAAAAACAAATGTACCTCATAAACCAAAAGAACCCAAACTGTACCCCAACATGACCAAACGTACCCAAAATACCTGACACCTCAAAAAAATCAAAGCCCATAGTTAACGAGATTTACCAAAGCAATCAAATGCACTCCAACAACCAAACATACACTAAAAACCAAAAGTACCCAACGACCAAAGGTAATCCAACACAACCAAACATAGCACTAAAATAAAACACAGCTAAACGAACCCCAATAACCAAAATGGACACCATCAACCAATCATCCAAACACACCCCAAAAGCAAGGACATACCCAAACAACCAACAACACCCCAACAACCAAATGTACCTCATAAACCGAAAGAACCCAAACCACCAAATGTACTCAAACAGGACCAAACGTTCTCCAAATATCAATCGTACCCAAAAATCCATCAGAAAGCTGCAGCTGATTCAGAACGCTGCTGCTCGAGTCCTCACTAGCATTAAAAGAGTGGATCACATCAGTCCGGTTCTGAAATCTTTACACTGGCTTCCAGTCGGCCAAATAACTGATTTTAAAGTATTATTGCTAGTTTTTAAATCACAAAATGGTTTAGGACCAAAGTATATTAACGATCTCCTGCATAATTATGAACCATCAAGGTGTCTTCTGGGACGGGTCTGCTCTCGGTTCCGAGAGTAAGAACAAAACATGGAAAAGCAGCGTTTAGCTATTATGCCCCGACAATCTGGAACAAACTGCCCGAATCAGACTCTTAGTATTTTCAAATCGAGACTGAAAACATTAATTTGTTCCGCTGCTTTTAATTGAGCTGATCATATGCGCACTGCAGTATGCATTTTATTCATGTATTGTATAACTGTTGTGTTTAATTGATTATCTTTGCTTTTTTAATGCCTGCTGTAAAATGCCATTATATAATGTGTTTCTGCTGTATTTATTCTTAAATGTCTTTTATTTTATTTTGTGAAGCACTTTGAATTGTCGCGTGCTGAAAGGTGCTATATTAAAAACGTGCCGTGCCCAAACAACCGGACATGCCAACAAATAAAACCTCATAATTAACCAGATTTACCAAAACAACCAAACGCAACCTAATAACATATTCCACACTGTGATTTCAGGACTTTGACTTGTATGTATATGTTTAGGTTTTTATACTTTTACTTAATGAATGGATCTTCTTGCACGACTGTTATCCTCTTATTAAGAACTCACAACACCTGAACACACCTGAGTTAGCTAAGATGGTTTATCACCTGCTTCATGACACCGATTATCAGGATAAGTGAAGCCAGACGACCAAAGAAACAGACTCAGTTCTTCCCCGATCTCTTCATATCCTCATGCCCACGTTTTTGAATTCTCCTCCATGCTTCCCTTCTCTGCTCCCTGACAAATATATGAATCAAAGGATTATAAATTAATATCCAGCAGGCTTGTCTGAAACAGTTTGTGGAGTAATTTATCTTCTGAGCTCATGGTCTGGTTATGTAAGTAAATATGGGAGCAATCAATAACTGCGACCTTGATAGTCGCCCCTCAGAGGTCAGCACTAATTGGCGGTGGGAACGAGCGATTAAACAAGTCGTACGTCTGCAGGAGTCAATAAAAAGATTTCCTGCTCCCACACAGTGCAGAGTTTACATTACATAGAGGAAACCAGTCACAGGGGTCAAAGGTTAAGATGTATGGATAAAACCCTTACAATATTTACTTTTCTCTTGTTCTTTAGCTAGTTTTCCTTGAGTTGCATTGAGTCAGTAATGAGCAAATGAGTTAGTATTTATGTATGTACTTAACACAGGAACTTAACATGGGGAATGCTCTAGAAATGTGAATTAAATGTTGGTTTTAAAATTATATATTATGTGTGATACATAAGACATAGTTATCTCTGCAAAATAAATACTTTACCAGATAATTCTATCCAAAACAACCTTAGAGTTCATTTTGAGTTCATAACATTCATATTTTAATCAATCAATCAATGTTTATTTATATAGCCCAATATCACACATGTTACATTTGTCTCAGTGGACTTCACAGTTTGTTCAGAATATCAGTATGACAATACGACACCCTTAGACCCTCTGTCCTTAGACACTCTGTCCTTAGACCCTCTGTCCTTAGACCCTCTGTCCTTAGACCCTCTGTCCTTAGACCCTCTGTTCTTAGACCCTCTGTCCTTTAACCCTCTGTCCTCAGACCCTCTGTCCTTAGACCCTCTGTCCTTAGACCCTCTGTCCTTAGACCCTCTGTCCTTTAACCCTCTGTCCTTAGACCCTCTGTCCTAAGACCCTCTGTCCTTAGACCCTCTGTCCTTTAACCCTCTGTCCTTAGACCCTCTGTCCTTAGACCCTCTGTCCTTAGACCCTCTGTCCTTTGACCCTCTGTCCTTAGACCCTCTGTCCTTAGACCCTCTGTCCTTTGACCCTCTGTCCTTAGACCCTCTGTCCTTAGACCCTCTGTCCTTAGACCCTCTGTCCTTTGACCCTCACATCGTACAAGGAAAACATTTTAAGTGCAAGTTATTATTTTTTTCATTGATTTATTGCCTTGACAATTGGCCAAGATCTACATTGAAAAAGCCCTACATGCATCATATTTTACAATTTGCATGTCTACGGTAACTTTTACAACGATTTTCAATTTTTTATGGCCACCTGTATAATTTCACTTGGATTTGATGATACTGTCAGCTTTATCATTTATTCAAATTAAGCTCAAGCTAAGTTTCGTATATGACAAAATAAGGACACCATGCACGCATGTGTTAGAAAGGTGTTCAAGGCGTCCCATTACGCTCATTTTCAGTTTCATGTTGTGTTTTTGTGCTTAAAGTTTGACTGACTGATGCATTGAGCTGAATTTAAAATAGCAAACAAAAAGAAATACACAATATGAATATCTTTTAGTTTGAAATGCAGTTAACCAGAAATTAAGCTTAATTCATTCACACTGTTGACAGTTTATTTTCCTGCATTTGTGACACGCTACTGTTACATTCAAATATACACTTTGCAATTATAGGTCACCCCTAACCTTAACCATAACCAACACATGCCTAACCCTAACCCTTACCCTAACCCTTAACCTTACCCTTACCCTAATCCTAACCCTAACCAAGTCTTCACCCTAAAATTAATGATTCCCCTCATGGGGACCTCCATTTTGTCCCCATAAGGGAGGCGAGTCCCCACACGTGACTGTGTAAACAGATTTAGGTCCCCACAAGTATAGTAATGCTAGGCCACACACACACACACACACACACACACACACACACACACACACACACACACACACACACACACACACACACACACACACACACACACACACACACACACACACACACACCACTGCAGGAAAGTAATGGTTTATTCAATCACTCTCAGAAACAGTCTGCCATGTTATGACAACCCATTAAACACTAAATTAAATGTGTTGCCCCCCCTCCTCCCCTTGAGGAAGTTTTATTTTGTTGCTGGATGTTTGATGTTTGATTTTAAGAAGCTGTTTGTTCACCTCCTCTTCCTGCCGTCAGAGCGCCGAAGAGGCTTGACACATTTTTTCTAAAAGGGAGATAAATGACCCGTCAGCGCGGATGTACACAGTGCGACTCGGACATCCCAGAATGTGAAGGTGCCGGCTGATTGGCTGTGAAAAATGAGATGTCACGCTCCGGCTGTCAGCCACAGACACTTTCATAGCACTACATGAGAGGGAGGAGGGTTCTGAATAATAATATCATGAACATGGTATCATAACACTTTGTGATTAAATCAACTGCAGTCCTCCTGAATGTGAATCAAACAAATACTTTAAAATAAAACCAATGGTTGAGACATTTCTTGGGAGTAAAGATATTACGTTGGCAGATCAGTGCAAATGTGCTACAACAGCACAACATATGTGCTGCAGTTTTCGAAAGGGATTGAAATATAAAAAGACAAATGTGCCAAAACGCGTACAGATAACATCTTCACCATCTTGATGAAACATGCGCTGTGTTTAATAAAAGTGCCGCAACTAGTAAATGCAGCAAGAAGCTCGGTGACATTCAGGATTATAAAGCTGGACATTTGTCTCTGTTGGCTTAGTTAGTCTGTCTCATAACTGTAAGTGTTTGTCAGTATATTTGAAATGACTAGGTTAGCCATGTTAGCTAGCTAGCTTACAGCAGATCTGCATACAACGTAAGGAATCATGTGATCACATTGTTAAAATAAGACTATGACACTTATATTTTAGTTTCCAAAGACAGTTGGACAATTTTATAATCCTGAACGTCAACAAGCGCTCCGGTCCCAGCTGTGTGCGTCACTTTTAAAGTGTCCCCGTTTCTGTTGTGTTTTCAGCTTCTTGAAGCAGACATATTATTATTTATTTTTTAATTAGGACTGTTTGGTCAAGAGGGATTGTTTCCGGAAAGTGTTGTCACTCTCTGAAGTCGAAGATAATTGGGGAAGGTTTGAAGGGCTTTTTGCATGCTCAAATTTGTTTTCCAAAGTAGGGACATTGTGATTGGTAAAGACCAGTGGCGAGTTGTTACAGCGTATATACTTCAGCGGAATATCAAAACAGCGGCCCGTGGTACAAAACGCATCAATGAAAGCGACCCTCTACCACACAAAACAACACCTATAAAAAACCCAATTTGTGTTCTTTGAAATTGAACAGGATATTGCTTTGTGTCGTTCCAGCTGTATATATGATCTTAAGTGTAATTTGGCTTGGCTTTGTATGGACATGCTTTTATTTTGAAGGCGAGTTTATGCTGTTGACAGGAAGTTGTTGTTGCTATGGAAACAAGAAAAGCTTCACAACGGGCGGAACTTGTCATGTCCGCGATAATAAAACCCACCCATTTAGAGGGGAGATATGATTGGTCAATTGTACTGTCATTTGAAATTACTCTCTCGTTCAGTTACTATAGCTGGCCCTCTGTGAATTCATAGCTGGACCACCAATCAGCTCCTGTCTTCACCTCGCAGAGACGAGCTTCTTTCATTTAACCCTTCACATTCAAGCAGAAACTGAATAGGCAGATTCAAAGGTTTTATTTCTTTGGAAATGTTATTTTAAATACAATTAAATCAAGTTATTTTGGTAAAACTAATGAAAAATATAACTAAATACATTCTTTTTTTTTTAATGTTGTTAAATATTATTTTGTAGAATATCTTAGGCCTTCAGAGAGGGCCTAGAGGGCCCTGACGGCTTGCCACTGGTAAAGACATTTTGCCAAAGCGAAGGTCAGCGTCTCTGGAATGCAGTATGTCCACGAGTGTCCTCACAAGTACAGTGTGCAGTTGTGTGAAGCATCTGTTCTCAGCTGGCGTCCCTTTGCTCTTTCTTATTAATCACAGATTAGTGACCTTTCCCTCTGGTTTAGTACATTGTCTCGGGATTGTCCTGTGTGTAGGAGGTATAGTCCAGGAGGAGGAGGAGGAGGAGGAGGACGAAGGGAGTTTCATGTCAGCATATCTGGACAGAGTACCAACCGATGTCCACCGTGACCCCGTCCCCCTCTACACCCTCGCTCTGCTGCTCCGTGACACCAACATCCATCACCTCTGGATGCAGGTCGACATCCATCAGAGGCAGAGACTCAGCATCACGGAAAGAAGTCGCCCCCCCTCCCCCCTCCCCGTGGGTTTTGAAAAGTGTGTGTGTATGTGTGTGTGTGGTGTGTGTGTGTGTGTGTGTGTGTGTGTGTGTGTGTGTGTGTGTGTGTGTGTGTGTGTGTGTGTGTGTGTGTGTGTGTGTGTGTGTGTGTGTGTGTGTGTGTGTGTGTGTGTGTGTGTGTGTGTGTGTGATATTGACCTGTCATCTGAATATCTAATAGGGACCATGACAGCGTGTTTCCATTACAGATTCAGTTGACATTTTAACTGGACAGAAAATGTGACCACTAAAGAAATAATGGATTTCTTTTACGACATTTTGAAAAGGCAGGACACTTTGCGGACATTTTTTAGTGTAAGGACAGTTTGTAAAAGTGGGGACATTATTTTAAGTCAAGGTCATTTATATGCATTTTTGTTTAGTGGAGTTTAGAAAAATAAGAAAAGGTACTAACAGGTGTCCTTGGCTGACTTCCACTGGACCTCCATATTTTAGAAAAAGGCGAGACAGCCGTCCCTTTGCTCCAGAACAACTTTCAAGCGTTAAATCAAAAGTGGGAAATTAATGACAATGAACAAGCATACCTGAGCTCCCCCTTCTGCTACCTGCTCGATGTAATACAGAAAAAAGAAAGAGAAGTAAAGTTTATTTAGGTCAGAGCGTCCCCTCTGGTTACAGAGATCTTCTGGCTGCTGTTTCTGTAACAGATTGTGTGGGGATTTCAAACGGGATGCCTCCACAGCAATAGAGATTAGGCAATTAACCTCCATGTCACTGTAATTATTGAGACACTTTAGCAAAAAATGAATTAATTTCCCAAAAGGTGCCAGTATAAAAAGATGAAAACAGGATGAACTGCTGCCCGGCCACAGAGAAACAGAGAGCGATACAATGCCGGCGGGTAATTAGAGGAAATTAAAAGCGGAAGATAAAACTAAAGAATCATCTCGTGAAGTAATATCAAGGTTTGTGAGTGAAGTCTGAGGCCAAACAGAGCCAGGCTGCGTTCAAAAGCCACACAATATCAGACATGTTGGCGAAGGATGATTTAAAGAGGACTTATTATTGTTTTTGGGGGTTTCCTTTTTCATGTAGTGTGTTATATGGGTTATTGTGCATGTAAATGGTCTGCAAAGGCTAAAATCCCTGTGTTCCCTCCTGATTACGCCTCCATTGGACTCCTTTGTTTACTTCCTGAACATATTCACATCACTCTTGAACACTCATGCTCCTATTGGCTAGCACTCCAACACATTGTAAGTGATAGGCTAAGGGGTGGGACATCTCTAAGCGGTTGACCAATCACAACAGAGCCGGCCAGCTAACCAATCAGAGCAGACTGGGCTCTGGTTTCAGACAGAGGGTGAAAAGAGGTGCTGCAGCACAGGCAGTATGAGGACAATAAAGAGCTTTTTGAACATTGAAGCATGGAGACATGTAGAGACACTACATACTGATATACACCTGAACATCAGCAGGAGAGGACTCTTTAAAGTAGAGACACTACATACTGATATAAACCTGAACATCAGCAGGAGAGGACTCTTTAAAGTAGAGACACTACATACTGATATACACCTGAACATCAGCAGGAGAGGACTCTTTAAAGTAGAGACACTACATACTGATATACACCTGAACATCAGCAGGAGAGGACTCTTTAAAGTAGAGACTCTACATACTGATATACACCTGAACATCAGCAGGAGAGGACTCTTTAAAGTAGAGACACTAGATACTGATATACACCTGAACATCAGCAGGAGAGGACTCTTTAAAGTAGAGACTCTACATACTGATATACACCTGAACATCAGCAGGAGAGGACTCTTTAAAGTAGAGACACTACATACTGATATACACCTGAACATCAGCAGGAGAGGACTCTTTAAAGTAGAGACACTACATACTGATATAAACCTGAACATCAGCAGGAGAGGACTCTTTAAAGTAGAGACACTATATACTGATATACACCTGAACATCAGCAGGAGAGGACTCTTTAAAGTAGAGACACTACATACTGATATACACCTGAACATCAGCAGGAGAGGACTCTTTAAAGTAGAGACACTACATACTGATATACACCTGAACATCAGCAGGAGAGGACTCTTTAAAGTAGAGACACTACATACTGATATACACCTGAACATCAGCAGGAGAGGACTCTTTAAAGTAGAGACACTACATACTGATATACACCTGAACATCAGCAGGAGAGGACTCTTTAAAGTAGAGACACTACATACTGATATACACCTGAACATCAGCAGGAGAGGACTCTTTAAAGTAGAGACACTACATACTGATATGAAGCTGAAAATGAGCTTAATGTGTCCTCTTTGATAGAAACACTGTGAGTTGAAAGCATTCACGCTGTAATACATTAGCATACTAATTAAAATACCATCATATCCCGCAGCATACAATCCTCACAAACATGGCTCCCTGTGACCTTTGACCCCTGATGACACTGATTTCATTAATCCTCGCCGCACTCGATGTAATTAAAGAGCCTGTGGCGCGGCGGGAATATCAATCGCTGGAGTTGTGGCGGAGCGGGCGCCTCCGTCCTCCCACGTGTTCTGAGGGTCCATCAAGTGGAGGACGGGATGTAATATTAACGCCACCGCAGACTCTCCCGTCAGCGCAGAACTTTAATTATTCGTGAGAATCCTCTTCCATTTATGATGAGACAAAAAGGTGAAGGTGATTTTAATATTGCATGTTTTCTTTTAAGTAACTTGTGCTTTTTCCTGACAGGTGTGGAATAAATAGACTTTTAGTTTCATATCTGCAGGGAATAATAATGTTGGGCTGAAGGATCAAATGTGTTGCTTTGGTCAACATTTTGCAAGGTTTGAAAAATAGAATTGATCAATATCACGACACAAAATGTAATTTAATCGTCAAAAACATAAATACAACATTTTAAAACATTAATTTGCTTCGAGTTACTCAAATGATTGAATAATTAAGTTACAACTCAATTACACTGAGTTGTATTCAGATTATTTAGAAACTATTGATCAATTTCAGCCTCCGGGGAAACTGTGGCCGTTAAAAGGTTAGGGACATTTTAAAATATCAAACAAACATATAACGCTACTGTTTCCAACTACAGTAAGAGAGACATATTTTTCATAGCAGGGAAAATTAAGACCAAGAAATGTGAGTATATTTTACTTTAAAACATGCAGTGACAAGTTAATGTTGTTGAGAAGCTGCCGAAGGAGAATAATGGAGAAGGTATTGTTCATTATTGTTCCCAAAGTTTGATTGAGCCCAAAGCATCAGTGTCTTTTTTTAAGCTCTTCCAAAACCAAAAGCTTAAAGTTGTTTAACTTAATTTAAAAAAAGAAATGACCATCCATTATTAAAAGGTGATCCAGCAGAGTATTTAAAAAGATTGATTTTAAATCACACACACACAATTAAAGCTATATACACATAGAGAATTAGACACACACACACACACACACACACACACACACACACACACACACACACACACACACACACACACACACACACACACACACACACACACACACATGCCCACACACACACGCTTGGAAACACACAAACACGCAAACAATTAGAGCCACAACAGAATTTGAGCCACACACACACACACACACACACACACACACACACACACACACACACACACACACACACACACACACACACACACACACACACACACACACGGAACCGCCATTAAACATTTGGAAATGTGTTTAATAAACACAATACACCTACTGTATAAATCAACCTTGCAGTCTTATTTAAATCTAATACAAATCCCTCAAGCTTTTACTAAGTTTAATTGGGTGACAGAATACAAATAATCTTGGATGTTATCAGGTTCAAACAATTATTACATCACCTCACAGCAGATCTCTCAGTGGTGCTTGTTTTGATAACACTTTAATGATGAAAAAGAAGACATTTAAAAGTTTAATTAATGGTACGAGATGTATTTCCCCATCTCTTTGAGCAGCGGCTCTAATTCTATGTTGTCAGTAAGAACTAAAAGAACAATATGAGAAAACAGATAAAGAATAAGGAGACAATAAGGAAGGCAAGCAGTGAGTCAGCGTTTGTGATTCTCCCTCTCATGTATCAGTGAACCCATCCGTCAGCAGAGAGGAGATAATTCAGCAGGTAATGATTTCCCCTCCTCTTTGTTCCCCTTAGCTCTGCGCTCATTAAATGCTGCTATGCTAATAAGGAGGCGTCTGCATTGGTCTTAACAAACACTGATTACAGCTGCTCATTAAGCGCCGGCTCTCGGTGACATTACAATTCACAAAGATCTTTTGAAGCTTGGACCCTGAAACAGAGGAGCAGCTGAAGCCACAGACAGACGTCACGACAAACAGCTTTGTGGGAAGGCTTTTTTATATTTTGGGAACAGAGTAAAACATTTGAAACAAGTGGACATTAGAGCTTGTGGGGTTAAGTCTTTAAACAAATATTATAACAAACTTGGGACCAGATACTGCCTTTTTCTAAGCGCCATCTTTTTTGTTTGAAAAGTAAGAGAATGTTCTAGTAAAGCAACAAAACAAAATGTCCACTAAAAGCTACAAAATGTCCTCAAAATGTCCAAGAAAAGCAACAAAACAAAATGTCCACTAAAAGCTACAAAATGTCCTCAAAATGTCCAAGAAAAGCAACAAAACAAAATGTCCTTGAAAAGCTCTGACATGTCCTCGTAGAGCTACAAAATGTCCCTGAAAAACAACAAAATGTTCCAGTAAAGCTTCCAAAAAACATTTCCTCAAAAAAGCAACAAAACAAAATATCCTGGTAAAGCAAAAACATGTCCCCGAAAGGCAACAAAATGTTGTAGTAACGCTTCCAAAACAAATGTCCTCAAAAAAGCAACAGAACAAAATGTCCTGGAAAAGCAAAAACATGTCTCCGAAAAGCTACAAAATGTCTTGACAATGATGTTCTTATGTTATTGGTCTGGCTTTTATGTAATATGTTATTTGCTTATATTATAGATATTCATTACAGAATCATCTTTATTATGTATTGTAGTTTACATTTCACTGTTGCTTTACATGCCTTTTAAAGCACTTTGCAGAGCATTTGATTTGTTTTAAAGGTGCTGGATAAACAAACGGATCGATTAAGGATCATAAACAACATTAATCACAACAAAAACGTCCTTGCAAACCAACAGTCCTCCCTACTCACAATTTCACTGAAGCCACAAATCCCCCATAAACAAGTTCCAACATTAATGTCCTTTGAAATGTCCTATTTATTATCACAACTAACATATCCTTAGTCATTCCTATTATGCTTATTTTTAGGTTTCATATGTGTATGTTTTGCCATACTGTGACAGGCACAACAGCCTCTATAACACACCAGAGGAAAGAGAAGACCCCAAAAGCAGAACAGGGTCTCTTTGAGACTGCAATGTTTGAAAGAGAAACGTTTCTCCTGAAAACAAAAACATCCGTACAACCCATATTTTCTTGCAAACGAGTGCAGATTTACCTGCTTTTGTTCTCTTGTTATAAAATGCATTTGACCTGTGAATCAGAAGGGTCTTCAAAACCTGGATTTGATAGAAAAAATGACATACAGAAATGCTGGTCCTCACTTGTACAGATGGATAAATGCACCTGCAAATGTTCTTCAGAAATGAAGAACTAGCTCAATTTCCCATCTGGTTAATAATTCTTCTTGCAGTTTCTGACACGTAAGCCCGACCAAACAGGAGATCTGTAAACACGGTGAGGCTGATCTTCGAGTCTTGTGTTTCTGCAGCTGAGAGGAGAAAAAGCAGCTTCCATTTGTCTCATTACCTTTTAAGTAACACAGAGTTAATTTAATCTGCCTGATCGGACGCAGCAGCACAGCGGGGTGCGACTCAGCGTGGGAAAATATATTTCACTCTAGAGAGGAATAAGCCAAAACAATCCATAGAAAATGAAAGCCCTTGGCCTCATGTTACAATGTCGATCTATTGAACATTGATGCAATAAAATACAACTTTAAACAGAGTCTTTAATAGGCTAAGGCTCGCCAACAATGCCATTTTAATTTGACTGTCAAAAACCGAAGATTGTATTCATTCATTTGTTTGTTTCTTACGTACACACACAGAGAAATATTGGCAGAAGCCGTGTTCAGTATACTGTGTGTGGTTAGAGGTAGAGTCAATACAAAAAAAACACCAGTCCATTAAAGGTCATTGATAGATGTAATCATTAAAACCACATGACAGGGTAGAACATGTTAAGATCAGTGCATATAATGAGCAAAATCAACACAAATAACTTAACTAATACAATCTCCAGATACGACTGTATACATTTTCAAATGTTTAGATATTTGTTTTGTTATATATTGTATTAAAACGTGCACACTCTCAGTTTATTATGAATAATTATTTGTTCTTCTTAAAGAGTCCTCTCCTGCTGATGTTCAGGTGTATATCAGTATGTAGTGTCTCTACTTTAAAGAGTCCTCTCCTGCTGATGTTCAGGTGTATATCAGTATGTAGTGTCTCTACTTTAAAGAGTCCTCTCCTGCTGATGTTCAGGTGTATATCAGTATGTAGTGTCTCTACTTTAAAGAGTCCTCTTCTGCTGATGTTCAGGTATATATCAGTATGTAGTGTCTCTACTTTAAAGAGTCCTCTCCTGCTGATATTCAGGTGTATATCAGTATGTAGTGTCTCTACTTTAAAGAGTCCTCTCCTGCTGATGTTCAGGTATATATCAGTATGTAGTGTCTCTACTTTAAAGAGTCCTCTCCTGCTGATATTCAGGTGTATATCAGTATGTAGTGTCTCTACTTTAAAGAGTCCTCTCCTGCTGATGTTCAGGTGTATATCAGTATGTAGTGTCTCTACTTTAAAGAGTCCTCTCCTGCTGATGTTCAGGTGTATATCAGTATGTAGTGTCTCTACTTTAAAGAGTCCTCTCCTGCTGATGTTCAGGTGTATATCAGTATGTAGTGTCTCTACTTTAAAGAGTCCTCTCCTGCTGATGTTCAGGTGTATATCAGTATGTAGTGTCTCTACTTTAAAGAGTCCTCTTCTGCTGATGTTCAGGTATATATCAGTATGTAGTGTCTCTACTTTAAAGAGTCCTCTCCTGCTGATATTCAGGTGTATATCAGTATGTAGTGTCTCTACTTTAAAGAGTCCTCTCCTGCTGATGTTCAGGTGTATATCAGTATGTAGTGTCTCTACTTTAAAGAGTCCTCTCCTGCTGATGTTCAGGTGTATATCAGTATGTAGTGTCTCTACTTTAAAGAGTCCTCTCCTGCTGATGTTCAGGTGTATATCAGTATGTAGTGTCTCTACTTTAAAGAGTACTCTCCTGCTGGTGTTCAGGTGTATATCAGTATGTAGTGTCTCTACTTTAAAGAGTCCTCTCCTGATGATGTTCAGGTGTATATCAGTATGTAGTATCTCTACTTTAAAGAGTCCTCTCCTGCTGATGTTCAGGTGTATATCAGTATGTAGTGTCTCTATGTTAAAGAGTCCTCTCCTGCTGATGTTCAGGTGTATATCAGTATGTAGTGTCTCTACTTTAAAGAGTCCTCTCCTGCTGATGTTCAGGTGTATGTCAGTATGTAGTGTCTCTACTTTAAAGAGTCCTCTCCTGCTGATGTTCAGGTGTATGTCAGTATGTAGTGTCTCTACTTTAAAGAGTCCTCTCCTGCTGATGTTCAGGTGTATATCAGTATGTAGTGTCTCTACTTTAAAGAGTCCTCTCCTGCTGATGTTCAGGTGTATATCAGTATGTAGTGTCTCTACTTTAAAGAGTCCTCTCCTGCTGATGTTCAGGTGTATGTCAGTATGTAGTGTCTCTACTTTAAAGAGTCCTCTCCTGCTGATGTTCAGGTGTATGTCAGTATGTAGTGTCTCTACTTTAAAGAGTACTCTCCTGCTGATGTTCAGGTGTATGTCAGTATGTAGTGTCTCTACTTTAAAGAGTCCTCTCCTGCTGATGTTCAGGTGTATGTCAGTATGTAGTGTCTCTACTTTAAAGAGTCCTCTCCTGATGATGTTCAGGTGTATATCAGTATGTAGTGTCTCTACTTTAAAGAGTCCTCTCCTGCTGATGTTCAGGTGGATATCAGTATGTAGTGTCTCTACTTTAAAGAGTCCTCTCCTGATGATGTTCAGGTGTATATCAGTATGTAGTGTCTCTACTTTAAAGAGTCCTCTCCTGCTGATGTTCAGGTGTATGTCAGTATGTAGTGTCTCTACTTTAAAGAGTCCTCTCCTGCTGATGTTCAGGTGTATGTCAGTATGTAGTGTCTCTACTTGGGTACCCACAATTGCAAATATGCATTGTCCACTATCAGGAAAATATTGCCCTTCACGTCTTATTTGTCTTTAAAAATAAACATATTAAAATGTAAATGGACTTCACGTCTCAGGCTGCCAGCCATTCTCCTGCAGTTGACCTTCTTCTCATTTATAAAGCCATTTTTTTCCCTCTTGTTATTCCACGCTGTAAACTCATTAATATTTCCTCGTCAGGACAAATCTTTCCTGAGTCATTTGTTCCCGTTAGCAGACTCACAACTCTTGCTTCCAACATCTCATTTCCACCCTCATTTATCTATTTTTCTTCTGTGAATTATTATGAGAGATGGCTGCATTTATTATAAACGGGGAGTTATGTTTCCTGGAAGCCATAGCTAGGGGAGTGGTTAGTTCCTGTTGATGAATGTTAGCTAATCGCAGGTGTCAGACGTAATTTTCTCTTTCATTGATCACATCGTTAAAGGACGTCCCTCTAGGAATATTAACCAGAACGCTGCCAACGCTCCACTCTTTAAGAAAGTCTTTAGTAATATTACGACAGCTCTGAGCGGACATCATATCGGTGATGGAGAGGATGACGAGAAGGTCTTCAAGTTCTTTGTTTTAGATACGATTACATACATAGATTTGAGACAGTTTTAATTGTTGGACAACAAAAGGGCACTTCTGTTCAGGTTTTTCTAGAAGACAATTAATGAATGAATTTGTAAGACATGCTTTCTAAAGACAACAAGGGTTATTTATGAGGCTCGTTGCTATTTGCAATCTGTGGTGAAGAGTGCAGTATTTGATACAACTTCAGATTGATTTAAATTCAATTGCAAGTGCAGATAAAACAAAAGAACGAGATGGCATTAACGACTGAAGTCTAGAAATCGATGGCACCCTTGAATTAAAAAAGTTGGCTGCGGAAAAGACGGTTGTTTTCGTGCAAGAGGAACACTTTATGTGAGTAAATATTAGTTAAATATAGAGAGTTGAGGTCGATGTAAATATGTGAGAGAGATGTGATAAAGCTTACAAAGTTGGATAACAAAGCAAAAGAAAGGGGTGCACACCTCCATCATGAAAGGTAAAAAGAAATTGACCATCTGAAGATGTCATATGCTGATCCAACAGGCGATTTGTTTTAAACAGCAGGATGTTACATAATACATATCATTACACGCCGTCAGGTTGGTGGTGTTTTGTACGCTCGAGTAAAATAGAAGGACAAAAACGAGATCATGCAAGATCATAATATTTCAACAACAAATAAAGTTGTTACATTGTTTAATGAAGTTGTAGAGGTGTACAGGTAAAAGATTTCCAAGAGGATTTGTTCAGTAAATAGCTGAGAGTGGTCTTAGATGACCTGAAGGTGTATATCAGTATGTAGTGTCTCTACTTTAAAGAGTCCTCTCCTGCTGATGTTCAGGTGTATATCAGTATGTAGTGTCTCTACTTTAAAGAGTCCTCTCCTGCTGATGTTCAGGTGTATATCAGTATGTAGTGTCTCTACTTTAAAGAGTCCTCTCCTGCTGATGTTCAGGTGTATATCAGTATGTAGTATCTCTACTTTAAAGAGTCCTCTCCTGCTGATGTTCAGGTGTATATCAGTATGTAGTGTCTCTACTTTAAAGAGTCCTCTCCTGCTGATGTTCAGGTGTATATCAATATGTAGTGTCTCTACTTTAAAGAGTCCTCTCCTGCTGATGTTCAGGTGTATATCAGTATGTAGTGTCTCTACTTTAAAGAGTCCTCTCCTGCTGATGTTCAGGTGTATATCAGTATGTAGTGTCTCTACTTTAAAGAGTCCTCTCCTGCTGATGTTCAGGTGTATATCAGTATGTAGTGTCTCTACTTTAAAGAGTCCTCTCCTGCTGATGTTCAGGTGTATATCAGTATGTAGTGTCTCTACTTTAAAGAGTCCTCTCCTGCTGATGTTCAGGTGTATGTAGTGTGTGTCTCTACTTTAAAGAGTCCTCTCTTGCTGATGTTCAGGTGTATATCAGTATGTAGTGTCTCTACTTTAAAGAGTCCTGTCCTGCTGATGTTCAGGTGTATATCAGTATGTAGTGTCTCTACTTTAAAGAGTCCTCTCCTGCTGATGTTCAGGTGTATATCAGTATGTAGTGTCTCTACTTTAAAGAGTCCTCTCTTGCTGATGTTCAGGTGTATTTCAGAAGTTAGTGTCTCTACTTTAAAGAGTCCTCTCCTGCTGATGTTCAGGTGTATATCAGTATGTAGTGTCTCTACTTTAAAGAGTCCTCTCCTGCTGATGTTCAGGTGTATGTAGTGTGTGTCTCTACTTTAAAGAGTCCTCTCTTGCTGATGTTCAGGTGTATATCAGTATGTAGTGTCTCTACTTTAAAGAGTGCTCTCCTGCTGATGTTCAGGTGTATATCAGTATGTAGTGTCTCTACTTTAAAGAGTCCTCTCCTGCTGATGTTCAGGTGTATATCAATATGTAGTGTCTCTACTTTAAAGAGTCCTCTCCTGCTGATGTTCAGGTGTATGTAGTGTGTGTCTCTACTTTAAAGAGTCCTCTCTTGCTGATGTTCAGGTGTATATCAGTATGTAGTATCTCTACTTTAAAGAGTCCTCTCCTGCTGATGTTCAGGTGTATATCAGTATGTAGTGTCTCTACTTTAAAGAGTCCTCTCCTGCTGATGTTCAGGTGTATATCAGTATGTAGTGTCTCTACTTTAAAGAGTCCTCTCCTGCTGATGTTCAGGTGTATATCAGTATGTAGTGTCTCTACTTTAAAGAGTCCTCTCCTGCTGATGTTCAGGTGTATGTAGTGTGTGTCTCTACTTTAAAGAGTCCTCTCTTGCTGATGTTCAGGTGTATATCAGTATGTAGTGTCTCTACTTTAAAGAGTCCTGTCCTGCTGATGTTCAGGTGTATATCAGTATGTAGTGTCTCTACTTTAAAGAGTCCTCTCCTGCTGATGTTCAGGTGTATATCAGTATGTAGTGTCTCTACTTTAAAGAGTCCTCTCTTGCTGATGTTCAGGTGTATTTCAGAAGTTAGTGTCTCTACTTTAAAGAGTCCTCTCCTGCTGATGTTCAGGTGTATATCAGTATGTAGTGTCTCTACTTTAAAGAGTCCTCTCCTGCTGATGTTCAGGTGTATGTAGTGTGTGTCTCTACTTTAAAGAGTCCTCTCTTGCTGATGTTCAGGTGTATATCAGTATGTAGTGTCTCTACTTTAAAGAGTGCTCTCCTGCTGATGTTCAGGTGTATATCAGTATGTAGTGTCTCTACTTTAAAGAGTCCTCTCTTGCTGATGTTCAGGTGTATTTCAGAAGTTAGTGTCTCTACTTTAAAGAGTCCTCTCCTGCTGATGTTCAGGTGTATATCAGTATGTAGTGTCTCTACTTTAAAGAGTCCTCTCCTGCTGATGTTCAGGTGTATATCAGTATGTACTAGGGATGTAACGATACCAAAAACTCACGGTACGATAATATCGCGATAACAAGTCCACGGTACGGTATTTATCGCGATATTGAATAATAAAGGAAAAAAAAAAAAAAAAATCAATACTATTTTTTTTTACTCGGAAAATGTTTCTTTATTAAATAATAAATCTGATTTGTATAGCATTTTAGTAGGATAGCAGTATTGTCAAAAACAAAGTGACAGTAACAGACTGGAACAAGAAAACCAGTGTTTTTGTACCTATAGTACTACCAAACAAAGTAGGCATTTTCTTTGTGCCACTGCATCTCACAAATAAACAAGGACATTTAATAATCAGACCCTGCAATAAAATAAATCAAGTGTCACTTTAGTTTTTCAAGTAACTCAACTCAAACTCACGAGTCACTCACTCAGCATCATCAGACAGGTTTTTAGGAATATGAGAATGTCCACATTGCCAGGTATTTATAAGCTGGGTTTGGGCATTTACAATATCCCCTGCTCTGGAAAAAACTCTCTCGCTTGGTCCTGATGTTGCTGGGACAGCAGTGGTCGCGTTAACCGAATATTTTTTTTTAACAATGACGGAATCTGAAAGCAGTCTGTCATTTTGACAGATTAGAACAAACTCGGAACAGCGCCAACGTTTCCCCGCAGCGAGGCTCTGGTGTTATGCCGTGTTATGCATGCCCTCCAAAAGGAAATGATATAGTTTCCAAACCGTACTTTGCCGTACAGATCAACACATGTCTGGGAGGTTTTGCTTTACGCTGTGCGCGCTCCCGCAAGGTGCATCATGCACACACGGCATAACACCGCCCCCCGTTGACAGTTCACGAGCGTGCTCTCTCGTGAACAGTACATTCTATATTATAAAGCCGTGGAGGGTGGGAGTTTATAAACCAAAGAGTAACCGCCCTTACGGGACGCTGTAATAAGTAAAGCGAACGCACCCGCAAGGACACTTGGCCTCCTATTGGTTGAGGGATTTTGACAGGATTGTTGCACAAAAGTTTCGAGCGCGCACAGAATAAATCTGAGAGCAGAACAAATCTGTAAGCAGCAATATATCTGAGTGCAAGCGTACAGTTTGAGCAGAAGCAGAGCAAAGTGCAAGCAGGCACTATTTGAGTGCGAGGACAGGGTTTGAGGGAAATAAATACATAAAGTATGCTCTCAAATTTAAATACCAGCTCTTGAATAAAGATAGGGAATAACCCCCATATAAATACGATGTCCTTTTGTGTTCTGTTGTTTTATGTTCATGTTGTAACCTACTTGCTGCCATGTTGGACAGGTCTCTCTTGAAAAAGAGATCGATGATCTCAATGGGACCATCTGGTTAAATAAAGTGTTTAAAACAAAAAAAGTGTTTAAAAAAAAATATTATTTTTTTTAAAAACTTCTTTTTTTTTTTATCGCGGTAGATTTTGTCAGTCTCACGACGGTATTGGGACGTTTATTTACCACGATACCGCGATATTCGGTATATCGTTACATCCCTAGTATGTACTGCCTGTGCTGCAGCACCTCTTTTCACCCTCTGTGTGAAACCAGAGCCTAGTCTGCTCTGATTTGTTAGCTGGCCGGCTCTTTTGTGATTGTTGTGCCCCTTAGCCTATCACGTAGAATCAGTTGGAGCCTTCGCCAATTGGAGCGCGAATTTAACATAATGATGTCACTGGGGGGCTTTCAGGCAGGGGGCTCTGCCTTTACACTAAAACCTATAGAACACACCACAGGAAAGGGAAAACCCCAAAAAGCCGAATAAGGTCCCTTTTAACTTGTAAAAACACAACTTTTCCTCCCAACTTCGGCCCCATTACTAAAGCAAAAAAGTTAGCTGGGTAAGAATCTATTGAATGAGGAAAGTAAAACAGAGATGGATCTGTTCTGCGATAATTCAGACACGCTGAGCTCTGCAGCAGCAATTCATCAATCTCTGATCTCTGAGGAGAACCCTAACGTTTTTTTGGCTCTTGTTGAAGATCTCTGTGTTCTGCTGATGTCCTGACGACTCTTCATCCCCCTGGAAATATGCAACAGGGTCACATGACGACTGCTGCCACTCCAACATACTGATGTTCAGGCTTGGGGAGTAACATATAACATGTAACTGGATTACGTTCAAGGTTCAAGGCTTTTATTGGTAATACGTACATAGCTGCAGTGTAGTTATGACGATGAAAATCTTAGGTCACAGGCTCCTCCAACAGAGCAACTCAATAAAACAGATACACAGAAAAAATACTGCAAGTAATTACAAAAAAGAAAAATAGTAAAATAGTTAAATAGTGCAATAAGGGACTACAAGTAGTTGGAGAGGAGCCAAATACAATGCAGCCATATTCACCAGCGCACCATACAACATTTGTTTAACTGTGACAGAAAAAAAACACACGTAATCAGATTACCGTTACATTTCAAATAACATAAAATTGGGATTACAATGTGACTAAAAAAGTTGTGTTTGTTGTAAAAGCAGCAGATTTTTTAAGCAACATTTTCCAGTTTGCCAGTCTGTTTTGCACCAGACTCAGAGAAGTAAAAAAGGTTTATCAAACAAACGGCTGTTAGAAAGCTGTATGATCATAGTCAGAATCCTGACTTCCTTTTTCATGCACAGATCGGACAGAATAAAAGAAGCTCTCCTCTTTAAAACCTGCTTCCCGTCTTATCCCCGTTCGGCTCAGCTCGGCCCGGCTCTCCTTCTGTCAGCTCATGATTTGTGGGTCTCACAGGAGAAGAACGGGAGGAACTCCTCTCGGTTAAAATCTGCAAACAATGAGTCTTCTGTTGGGTGTGATGGATGGTGCACATCCCGGCCCATTTGTCTGTGCTTTACGCTCGCCAGTATCAATTGTTAGAGAAACTTTGCTTAACATGCAGTCCTGAATGTTGGACGGTCACAGCAGGGAAGAGAGGAAGAAGAAGACAAAAGAAAGATGGGAGATAAGATGGATGTTTGCTCGGGTCGGAGGGATGTATAGAATAAAAAAGACAATGGTTTCTAGTATTTACAATTCAATTTGAAAATAGCATTACCTTAACCTGTGAAGCCCTGAGCCTGTTTTTCAGGTCTCAGGCTCGAAAATGACATTCCCAGAACAAATGACCACATCTTCCCTTCTAAAAGGATTACATTAATAATCCTTTTTCTCAAAGTAATGATAAACCTGTGAGTTGGATGTAGAAAAGTCAGAATCAATATAAATGTTTTTTATTTTAAAGAAAATTCAGATTGAACATGGTAAAAAACTGTAAATTATAGTGTCCGTCCAAAAATTATGTTGTACTTATAGTGAAAACTAACCTTGAATGATGGGTTAGTAGACTAAAAGCTTTAGGAATCCAAAGTACAACATATACTAAGTACCCTGTATCAAGATTGATGCAAAACAAGTGATATTTGACCTTTTTAGACAGATTTAGGAAAATAAACCTCTTTTGGGGCCATTTGGGTGGGTTTTCCTTATCTCTGGCCCCCCTTTTTCGATTTTGACATGTGACATCTCTTCCTGACCACTAGAGCCAATAGAATCAAAGGGAAATCGTCCCGCAAACAAAAAAAGATGGCGTCTTCATGCACACAGTTTTGCTCCAGAGTGAAGCTGTCTCTAGGTCTGACATCTCAAAACCGAAAAGCTGATTTATTGCTCATGGATTATCAATAATCATTTCAAAGTGACACAGACACATTGGATTAAACTATGGATTAACTTCAGCAGCGTTTTTATCGTTTTAATGCCATTGAAGACCACTTTTGACCAGACTACGATACAGGTGAGCCATGTTAGCGTTTTTAGCTACCTAGCTCCATATGTTTTGATGTGTGTTCTTGTTATTATCTCCGAGAGTTCGTATGATTGAGTGATAATGAGGATAACCATCGATTCTGTGTCCCCTCACGATGTGAAACGATGGGTTGGATGTGCAGCAAAGATAAATAATAAGGTTTTGTGAGTGAATTTCGGTGCAGTCATCTGTTAGCATGTTTCGCTCGTTGCTAATTCAGAGGCTCAGCGTTGACATTGTGGGTTTTTTTTTTTTTTTTTTTTTTAAATGATCAGTTAGATGAGTTTCTTCCCATTACATGGATATAAAACATTCATAGTTTATTAAATGAACATGCCCTCAGACACTGTTTTCTGCAAGATATTGCAGGAGCCCCCCGGAACCGGGGTCTCTCGGGCTTAACAGGTTAATGTTGATAACACTAAGGTAATGCTATTTTCAAAAGCCAAAAAGACACCGGAGACCGCTTTGGATATTGTTACTATGCATGCCAAGTAATTGAAGTGGTTGCCTGTTATAAATACCTTGGTATCTGGCTTGACGATTGTCTCCTCTTTTAAACATCAGGTCAATAATCTGCTTAAAAAGCTGAGGGTTAGACTAGGTTTCTTTTTCAGGAACAAGTCCTGTTTCTCGCTTGAGGCCAGGAAAAGGCTAGTCACTGTGACCTTTTGACCTGTGCTGGACTATGGTGATTTGATATATATGAATGCACCTACTCAAGTTAGATGCCGCCTATCACAGTGCGCTGAGATTTGTTACTAACTGTAAAGTACTAACTCATCACTGTACCCTGTATGCCAGGGCAGGTTGGCCTTCAGTTACTGTACGGAGGCTCAGTCACTGGTACATGTTCATCTATAAAGCCATGCTGGGTAAACTACCACCTTACATCTGCTCATTGAGATCACAGAGTGGCAAGTAGCTATTGCCTGAGATCCCAGGATTTGTTTTTATAACATGTGCCAAGTGCTCTGTTTTAGGTGCTAAAGCTTTTATGTGTGCTGCTCCTCTAGCTTGGAACACTGCAAACAAAATTGAAATTGAGCATTTTGGTTCCCCTGCATCATTTTAAAGCTCGGATAGATGAAATGTTATTTGATACCTGTGAATACCTTGTATATACCTTGTCATTTGTGCCTCTGTAATTATGTTGAATGATGTCCTTTTTGTTTTCTGTTGTTTTTATGTGTAACCATCCAATGTGCTGCAGGTCTCCCTTGAAAAAGAGATCGTCAAGGTTCTTGAGAAACTGCAGTTCTGATACTGTTTGTCACAGAAAAATAAAAAAGTTTCACAGTGTAAGATAAAGGCGACATGACTACCCCACATAGCTGGAATTTGTGTTATTAGCTTCATCAAGAAATAAAGGTTGTTTTCTTGTCGTTTATAAGCACTCTTTTCCGGTAGTCAGTCCCACTCCCTTGAACGCAATATCTCGGGAACGCCTGCAGGGGATTTCTTGAAATGTAGCCTCACAATCCACTTCAACTCAAGGATGAATTAATTTGATTTTGGGGGTAAAAGGTAAAGGTTATCCTGATCTCTTGTCGGTCCCATTCTCAGGAACGCCTGGAGGCAATTTCATTAACGGTGCCTTCCAATACAAGGATGCTATTTAGTACGACAGAAACATATTTATGACGTCTAAATACAATGAATGCAGTTTGCCGAACTATCAGGATGCAAGCCAGCATTGTTTTCTGGCTTTGCGGATCCACAATCCTTTGCTATTAATATCTTAACTGTTCTGGTTTTCGCTCAACGCTCTCATGACATTGTTTTCAAATGGAAAAAGCTTTAAAAACCCTCTGTACACCTGCTCAGCAGCAGACAGACACATTTAGAGACTATCTTCCAGGAGCTGGTGGAGACCCAAAAACGGAACAAAAAACTGAGAATATTGAGCTTCCATTGATCAGGTGAACATAAAGAGAAACGACTCATAATAAGTCATTGTGTTGCTCTTTAACTGCTTCACTTGGAAGAGTAAGAAGTTCAATTTAATAATCTCAAAAGGTTAACACTTTGCAACCCTCTCATGATGGTGGAGGTATGCTAATCCCTCCAACAACAACATCAAGTACACTTCTACATAACTGCAGCAAGGTGAGAAGTTAAAGCACTAGATGTCGGCAAAAACAAGATTTCCAGCGGCTAAGTTACTCTTCGCGTCGATGTAGGCAGATATTGAATATGATTATATTTGGTTGATGTGAGAGAGAGTACACATTGTAGCCTGCATATTGCTCAACATGTTATGCAACTTTTTCTTTCTGTACTTTATTTTATTTACACCTTACACTGAATTGTATTTATCGTCATTTAGATTGATATTTCGCCTCAGTTGCTACTTTTCTGCAGTTTCAAACTTTCTGTTAGCATACATGCACAATATTAGGCTTGACTCTTGTATTACATAACCCTTATCAACCGTAGTGAGAAAGATCTGGCACGTGTCGGACGTTTCGCCGTCTGTGTGAAATGACAGAACTGTGCTCAGTCGTGATGCTAAAACAAAAGACGCTCAGTAGTTTTTCGGGATGTTGTTCCATGTTCTGTCTCTTAAAAGACTCGTCACATCCGTTTGCCAATCGTGATAACAATTAAAAGTTTACCAAGAAAAAATTCTAACTTTTTACTCTTGATTTATTAACCATACATTGGCTCTGAATTTGCATGAGGAATATAAAACAGTGTATTTTTAGCATCTTTGTACCCAGTACAGACAGCTAATCCATCGTCTCCTTGCTGGACCAAGCGGGTTGCTTCATGTCCAGCCACCGTCGGGCTAATTGGACCTCTAGAGGAATAATCAGGTGACTCGATGAAAGCGATGGGGCTTTTTGGCTTCACCAACAAAAGTCACTTTATTCCCTTTTGTACTGCAGATCATGGCGCTTTGCCGTCGCCACAGGAGACGCCGCATGCACAGGGACCAGCTGTCGAAACTCAACTCTTTGGTGCCACCAAAATGCTCAAAACATTTCTTGTTTTACAAACTTTTTTCATTTAAAGTCAAAGTTAACATGCTATTAAACATGTGCCCCAAAAGGAAATGGAGACCACCACAGTCAACATCATTAAACCTCAATAACCAAGTCTTTACGGGTTAGTTTCAAGTCTCATGTGAAGATACCACCATGCCTCTAATGGTTGTGATAACTTGCTTCATTATTCCCATTCAGTGATGAGTTACTGCTAAACTTCTCCAAGAGAAATACTTAAAAACACGGATATCAGTTTTATCTGTACACATCAAGTTCAGAGATAGCTGTCGAACATAGCGTTAAAATGCAAAAAATAAATAAATAAATACAAGTTCACATCTTATGCTTATATTTGAAAAACAAACGTATTTTTAGCAGCAAAAAACCGCAGTAAATTCAAGGTTAGCTACTGATTTAGTGTAGAAGTTAAAGCGGTTCAGGTTAGCAGCGGAAACCGTTAGCTCGTGTAAACCAAAACATTGCCATTCAGCTTAGTTGAGGTTGGCTTACTGTTCATTTAAGAGTCAAACAAAAAAAACAGTGAGGCTTTGATCGAAAAGCTGATTCATTATTGCCAATAACTCAACTTTGTGACATACTAGCCATGTTGGGTTGACGATAACATAGGTCACGTAATATGCTAGCAGTCAAAGCTACATCAGAAACAGTCAGGTTATATTTCATTAGAAAATGTGGATACCAGGTTGAGTTCCTTAAAAACAAAGATGCTTGGTGTTGATAACCATTAGAAGTTAGCCTGTTATGGCGCATTTCCACTGCAGCGGGTAGCCCCGTTTAAGCGTCCTTAATCGTCCTCAAGCGGCCATTTTTTGGTGGCCTTTCCATATAGCGTAGCACCGGCTAGCGGGTACTTTTTCCCTCTTTTTCCGGCCCCATAAAATCGTGGTTCTATCAGGCCAGGGCCAGGGCTGAACTTGTGACGTCAACACTCTCGACTGCTGATTGGTCAGAGAGAATCGTCACAAGATCGCGCGCAAGATCATCCCTAGCGTCGCATATATATCTAGATGCAAGCTAGCAGCATTTTTATACACAGCATTTTTGTAAACGGAGGAGCTACAAAAATGGCAACGTCGAAGAAAAGCACACCGTGGTCGACCGAGGAGGTGACGACGTTCCTACATCTCATTGGGGATGATAAAATCCAGCGGGAGCTCGACGGAACAACAAAGCCGATCGCCCCGCCTACACTGCGTTGCTAGCCCAGGTCCTAAACTCTAATGGAAATGCGCCACGGCCTCGGGCGGCCAGCGAGGCAGCCCGAGGCCTGAGCGAGGACGCTTAGGGACGCTTAAACGGGGCTACCCCGCTGCAGTGGAAATGTGCCAATAGTCTTTTTAGCATTGACTGTCCTTTGCGACACAGACAGCCATTGTCCAATCATAGCTTAGCAACATTCACTAGGTATGTTGAACCACACATTTGACATTAGGGCAGTACCACTGTCAATCTCCAAGTGATTGAACACACATTTTGAGTCCTTTTATGGATACATTCCATTAGTGCACATTTCTGCAGAATTTGCCTTTGGTAACTTTACCAAACTTAAAAATCTTGTTGACAAAAACACAAATATCTGCCTTGTGCTTTAGTCATCAAATGTGTGTTCACAAATTGTCACAGTACGATACTTAGAAGTATATTTAAAACACCAAAAGTTAAGCTGTGTTCACTAAAACCTGTTGAAAATGGTGTTGGTTGGAAAAGGAAATGTGTATGTTGTCTATCTGATCTGTTGCTACTATGAGTTGGTTTTTATAACTGCTGGTGAAAGTTACTTAAATCACTTTTAATGGTACTTTCCTATGGGACCTTTTGGCATCAGTAATTTCCAGACTAAGTGGAATATGCACAGAATAAGACGCTGGACAAGGAAGTTTGCATTATTTTTTATTTTTCCTGGAAAGCTGGATTTAGGATGGAGATTTAGATCAGGCCTGATATTAAAAACATTGAAAGGTTGCATGGTTTTGCATGATTCAAAAGTAAAGATATATGTTTAAAAGTAAATACCTAGTGTCCATAAGGTTACTCAAACTTAATAATCTCTTAACTGAGT